>QLPD01007708.1:0-20367 GCA_003314085.1 Hymenopellis raphanipes | reverse complement strand
ATATCGGTATGGAGGACGTCAAAAACCCACATTCCGCGGGGACAGACTCCAAAGTCAGCGCTGCTGGGGTTACGGGCACTATCGAAGGGGGAAGAGATGCATCAGTACTGAAAGGAGAGATTACTATTAGAATGATGGAACATTTAGGAAGAAACAACTGCTTACGATGGTTGCAATAGGAGACACAGCATCCATTGAAAGTGAGATGGTGAAGCCTACTGAACCGCGAAACGCTGGCATAAATGGGCAACGATATCATTCCATTTTTGTCTATATTGTTAGCCCAAAGAAGGGCACTGACCCCTTGGATTAGGACCACCACCATTAGGGGTGCGTCCGGCGTCTGGCCTCTCCGCGGCCCAAGGGACCAGTACCCAAGCTCGCCTGGCGAGCTTGGGGAAGCAAACAGACGCCTCTTGCCCACAAAGCAAGAGGAAGCCCATGGGCACGGTGACGGTCTAACAACCGCACCGATACTTACCGAGAACGGGAGTATAAAGCGGAAATACTGCTGGGAGGTATAATTCTCCCGACGTCGACGCAATGCGACGAACAGCACCATATGCTGGGTTGTACAGTATGAGTAGCTCTTGAAAATAAGAACACCAATGGCTCGAGGATGAGCAGTTACAGTGTGGACGATACGGCAAAGGCCGACCCTTGACGCTAACCACGATCAAGGGGCTTGCGGCCGGTAAATCCGTGAAATCGACTCTACCGGTTGCCTTCGTGGGAACAGAGATCGGCACCACGGCAGGGGGCTTCACGGCAGCAGGCGGCAGCAGCAGCTGATCGGATCGTCGTGTGGGCGTTATCGTGCAACATCCATCTCGTTTCACTCTTTCGACCTTCCTCTCGTGTATCTATTGGAACACTTGCTTTTTAATTTGAATCTTCTACACTATGACACCACCTGTCCCTGTTATCCCAAACCCTGTCACAATCCAGATACCAGACAGTAATATCCACATTACCACTACTATCAATCCCTCGAACAGAAAGCATATCGCGAAATGTGATGTATGCGCAACACCGATTACCCTCACTGTCTCTGGACATCCTACCAATCTCTTCAGGCATCGTGTCCGATGTCTGGCCCGGATATCTCAAGGTAAACTCCCCGGCCCAGTTCATCATATTCAGTCAGCCTCGACATCGACATCAACTAGTCGAGCGAGCTCCCAGCATTCACGCGCGTCTTCAACGGCATCCTTGTCATCTATGGTAGATGTCTTTAGATATTGATCATGCAACTTCTCTAACAATACGTAGGTCAACAATGTCCAACTTCGGGGTGAAAGCCCAGAATCTCCGACTCCTGCAAATGACTCCCCCGGGCCCTTCTTCCCACCTCGAACTTCCAGTGATTTCTCTGTTACCTCAATCCTTTCCACCCCCTCACTCGCGACCGACAAGCCCTGTCCGGGCGTTATTGTTAACTGGACGCCCGGTTCGATCTGGGACACATATGCATATCATCAGCACGCGATTCGCAATGTTGGCTGGGTTCCTATTGCTTGGAAAGATGACCGTACACTCGTTCTACGGTCAGATAACTGTAAATATCCTTCTACTGGGGGGAACGGCGAGTCCTGCCTTACGTGCATGACACTCGAGTACTCGGCGAACTTCCGCAGCTTCGTCGAGCGTGCCAAAGAGGTCAAGGCGCATACACCTTGGGATTATTTGACACATCGGCAATCCAAGAGCCGCTTACACCAATATAAAGCGACGACTGCTCGCCTGCGTACGCAAGTGAGTTAATTGCATGTTTTCTCTATCGAAGACGTTCCTAAACATGTATCAGCTGTCCAATGCCCGCCGCAAGATGTCGACAATGCACCGAAAGATGAACGATCACAAGCGTATCATGTTATTAATTTCTAAACGCGACGTTCCGGGGCTGCGGCGGATTATCGCGTCGTCTCTCAAGCGTGGCATCAGTGCTGGCGCAATCCACAATCTCCTTGATCTTGCCTTGCAGGGCAAGTACCGAGCACAGGGTGGCTTCTCTGAGCGTGATCTCGATATCGCGTTCCTTGTGAAAGCGCTTGGTGGACCCCGCCTTCTCTATGCGCTTCACAAGTCTCACGGTCTCGCCTCAGCCTCCACTATCAGCCGACATCAGCACATTCCACGACTTCTCTCATCCATTGCCGCGCCAACACGGGATGAGGTCAATGAGAATATCAAGTCACTTCTCGATCCAGCCGTCAAACCAGCCCCGCCCAAGACAAAGACGGGCGAGATTCCCGGAAACGTCGCCCAGTTTGATGATGTTGCTCTCGACACGCGTTGTCACTACTGCTCTCGACGGGACTGTGTGCTTGGACTCTGTCGGGAGCACGTTCACCGCGTTAAAACGAAGGTGGATAGCGTGGAGGTGATCGATGTCATTAAGCAGCATCTTGACAGCACGGATGACGCCGAGAAGGTCTGCTTCGCTTCGAACGCGACTGTTGTGGGAATCGCACCATATGCGCGAGACGACTACTATACTCCTACACCCATTGTTGTGTCGCCGACGGATAAGACTGAGAAGGGTGAAGAGTTTGCGATATGGATCCGGACAGTCCTAGATGCGTGGCATGATCATCCACTTGGCGAGGCGGTTCACGGTCCAATTTGGGCACTCGCCAGTGACGGTGATTCATGTTTTCGCTTAGCGAAACATATCCTCTGTGTAGTCGAGGGTGAAGAGGTTGATGCATCTTCCGAGTTAGGTAAAATCCTTTCGCCACTGGCAGGTCTGAATCTATACATGTCGAAAGACGGTGTTACCGGAACATGCGATCCCAAACATGTTATCAAGCGTATGTACTATCAAAAGCTGATTATCTGAACGCTGCTCATTATTGTCATTATCAGGCTTTGCAACTTTACTTCGCAATCTCTCCGGCATTCAGATCGAAGACGATAACATCAAACCAGCCGACGTGATTCAGCATCTTTCTGAGCTGGAGAACATGTCGTTTGATCAGGCGAAAGAGCTCCTTGATCCTAGCGATAAGCAGAACGTTCCGAAGGCTGTATCCTTGGTGCAGCATCTCCAGAAGCTCAAGGACCTTCCTATTCCTCCCCATCCCAGTCACTCCCGACACCGCAGATCTATCGTCTTCTTTGCAGATACATTAACCTACTTCGTTCGCCCATTCATTACACCTACGATGACCCTTTCCGAGCAAGTCGAATCGCTTTCTACCTATGCGCATCTCGCGGCTGCTCTACAGCTGAAACACGGAACATCCTGCTTCACCGGTGCTCTGTATGCAGACACGCAAGCGATCGTCAAGAATATCATGTTTACCATTGCACGTATGCAGGCTATTGATCCTGATCTCGACTTCTATATCTTGTTCGAGGGTACCGACCGTCTCGAACAGGTGTTCTCAGATGTACGCACACAGGATCATGCCCGAAACTTTGATATCGAGCAACTCTCAGACAAGCTTTCGGCAAGCGCTATGGTCAATGCAGCGTTTGAACGCCAACCTGATCTTAATCGTGGCCATCGTCGCTTGAAGTTCGAGAATGTACTTGGTCCTGATCACATGAATCCGAAGTCGTGGATTGGCAACGTTCGCGTTGGGAACGTGGCGTTGGCTGAAATGTGGAGGCGGGGCAGAGAGAAGGCACGAGAGCTTCTGGTGAAAGTGTTTGGGCCCCATGCCGATCTTGACTTTCTCAGCATCTTTGAGAAGCCAGGATACGATCTCCTACGGCCCAATGGCGAGTACGTCGGCGTACGAGAGCATGTCTCGGATCAGCGATCTGAGTGCGAGAACAACCTGCCTGAGTCGTCAGACTCCCCAGAGGAGGATGCCATCGCTGAAGATGACCTCGATGATATCCCTCATGGTATGGACTTCGAGGATTTCCATGCAGACACCCCGGCGGGCATCGATCAAGACGCTCCACCATCAACGTTCGAGCGGGTGCTTATGATTGGAGAGAAAACCTATCTGAAGTCTTCTCTTGTTGCGATTCTTAGCTCTAATCGCACTAAGAAAGTGACTATGCGCCCACTCCGTAACATGGGTGTCGCCGTCCAGGACCTCCGGAATCGTAGTCAACTTGACGACATCGATCCTACATGCCTTGACAATCCTGACCTAGTAAAGCGAGGTGATCTGGCTGCTACGCTTGTTCGAGCTGGCTCGGAGATCTGTCTTGGAGTTGTCGAACTTGGCGGGTTTGTAGATTCCTCGGGCAAGGAGAAGCGAATCGTGAATTCGATTGATGTCGATGAATTATTGAAGGAGGGTGGGAATGTTCGAGCGACGGCTCAGTTTCTTGAGCTCCGTCAAGTCGCTGTGACGGGAGATCATGTCTGGCTGTGGAATGGCAAGTACATGCAACTCGATACGGATGCGGTAGATGAGCGGACAACGCGGCGTCAACACACTATTGAAATCCCCGGAACACTGTTATATCCTCTGGGGCCATCGGCAGTGTCTGCAGATCCCGAATCAACGAATAATCTTTCCATTACTTGGAAGATACCCGAGATACAGTTGTCCGATGTCTTCCAGGACGCGTGGGCTGCGCTGGAGCCTGACACTGAAGATATAGCTGGGAATGTTCAGCTCTTGCCCACGATTGTTAATCCGGCTTGCCTTCCATATTCAGCACGCGACGGTCTGTATACTGCTATCTACAACATGACCAACGAGCTGATCGATTGTTTTAGGAACACATAGATTCGTCGTTCCGGAATCGGATATCCCCGCAATCATTGGGACGCTCACGAAGCTCAATGGCAAGGACAAAGTTCCGTGTCGCCTCTGTAAGAAGAGTTATCCACTGAACAAGATGCGTAATCACGTTGGACGGCATATTCTGACGCGTTTACGCAAGGAACTCGCGCCGGAATCTCAGGAATCCGAATCTTCTTCCGAGTCTAGTCCTAACCTTGAACCCTGTGGATGGTGCGGTCTTGATGGTTGTTTGACACAATTCACTCGAGCGCGTGATGGAGCAATAACCATCACGTCGAATTGCCCATATCACTACGAGAAGATGAACTACAACGCCGCCACAAAGTTCACGAGCTCGGCACCATGCACCAACACCCCTATCCATTGTCATATTTGTCCTCCATCGAAATCTGGTCATCTAAAGACCATCTGGAAGTACAACGCCGTGGATCATCTTATCGAAGAGCATGCGGGGCAGGATGGAGGAGAGATGGTGCCGATTCCATCTCAGATGATTGCGGAAATGCACATTTCGCGGGCAGAGGAGAATGCCCTAGGTATTACAGAGGAGGAGACATCGAGCTGGAGGCAGGATAACTCCATGATGGACACCGATGGGATTGAAGAGATCAAAAAGGATCTGAAGCAGCGAGAACGGGCGGAGACAGTTACAGAACGGCAGCGAAAGAAGATCAAAAAATGATATTATATAAAGAAGCCTGATATAAAGTATTGACATCAATCTGGGAACAGCGAGGTTCGTGAATGTATGTCGTCGCCGTGAATCGCGTTGGCGAGCGCGTTGGTGAGCGGCTGAGGTGACATGCCGCCTGCTGCCGTGAAGCCCCCTGCCGTGGTGCCGATCTCTGTTCCCACGAAGGCAACCGGTAGAGTCGATTTCACGGATTTACCGGCCGCAAGCCCCTTGACCACGATCTCGAACCGCACGACACAACAAGCTAGCTGTGGACGAGGCCCGGATCCCTGCACTCAACACAAAGCGTACACACGCCAACGAGGCTGAACGCCGTGCAGAAGAAAGAGGAAATGCCGTTGGTCGCCAACACGCCGGGAAACAAAGTACTCCCAGTCCAGCTGCAAGACGAACGGTGCCCTCAAAGACGAGAAGAAGACGTCCACGACGCGTTCTCCCCAGACATGCTTGACGACATGATGCTACGTTTCTTCGTGACGCGCAGGACCGCGACCTCCCGGACGACGACGAGGGATCGCGCTTACACTCGCGACTCCCCACAATCCTTCCCCACCGGTCTCAACCCGCGTCGCAGCCTAACGGGCGGCTGCCAAGCTGCATGGACATCTCGCACGGATAGGCAGACTGGCCACGACCCAACGTCCCGGCGTGGCAGGACCTTACAACATATACCACATACGGCCCGAAGCACAAGTCGAGGCTGCGGGAGCAGAGCACAGAAAGTGCTCCTTCCCATGGAAGTAGCTTCCAGGTTCAACACAGAGGTGCGGTTGGGGGATTCTAGAGTTGGCACCACTTTCCCATTCGCCACCATCTATCGCACGCAAAGCTAAAATGTATGTATCTGACATGAATGCATGTGCTTCTGCCCGCTATAATGCGACCGCCCAACTCGTAGGTAGAATATTTAGTCTGGTGATGAAAGGTAACCTTGCGAAGATGGATTTACTGATGCTTGGCTTAGCGAACTGAGTAGACAGGTAAGCTTCGCAAGCTGGGGAGCTAAGCATGTTCTGGCCCAGCACGCGACCACGGTAAGTGAAGATCCGTACTGGCAGCCCCGGTAAGTCCCAGCACAGTGTGCTGGGGCAACTTCACAAAAACTCCTCCTGTTACAACTGATAATGAATATACTAACTTCTCTGGGCGGGTAGGCAATGGTTTGAGCACTTCTCCCCTAAGAGGTGCCACGAGTTTCGCTGCCGACTCGCGCACTGAGGACGAAGGGAGATTCTACGGAGACAGAGCTGCATCACTGCGAACAGCCCCGACAGCAAACCTCGCGCCGGGAATGGACAACACCAGTCCAGCAGGACCTGCTAACCCAGGCCTGCAGAATCATCGTACGCGAGATTCCCAGGTACCAATACAGGACCTGCGCCAATCAGTAGACGGCGAAGATGATGTGCCCACGCCTAGTGCGGAGCGCCGGGAGACTCAATCAGAGCCCCACACGCGAAATACGGAGAATATGGAAGGAGCTCCGTCATCAACCCAGATGAGACGACCGCCTACACAACGGGTAGGTGGGAGACGTAGGAAAGGAAAGAAGAAATCAGCTTCTGCACAGGGCCCACACGAGTCGGATAACAGCGCGAATGACCCACCCAGACCGGCGCCTGCACCAAAAGCGGCAGGAAGACGAAGGAAAAGACGTCAGAAATCTAAGAAGAACACGAAGGCACACCTGAGAGTGGCAGCACATCAGGAAAGGTTCTCCGCCATCCGTCACTGAGCTTCAGCTTCGTTTTCAGCGCATCGAATGCCATTACCGTCGCTTCGTTGTCTTCTTTGACTGGCAGCCGGTCTATGCCTTCTTCAGCAAAGTTCGCATCTCCTCCCATTAGGTCCGGTCTTGGTACATTTGGGTGGGTTTCATAGAAGGTTAGTATTTTCTTCCAGAGCGCTGCATTCACCGCCGGGCTACTGTTTGGTGCATAGAAGCCGAGTATGTTGAGGGTTTTACCATGGTGCCACTCAAACTGTATCTGCAGCGCATGTCCTGGCTCTATCTCCCAGCGCTTAATGTTATTAGTGTTGGTGAGACGTTTATTCAGCGTAATTGCTACGCCGCCTGCATTCGGTCGACCAGGAATCTCTGAGTGTTCGATGTGCATGATGTTCTCAAAGATGTCATCAATTTTCTTCTTTCGTTCATCGTTCAGATGCGCTTCACCCACGATCATCACTGCGATTCGTCTGTCTCGCAGTTCTTGGTTCATGTGGAGCCATTTATTCTCTGGGTCGTTTGGCGACATTGAACCATTCCCCTTGATGTTGAGTGGCCATCAGGAAAAGGGTCCCGGGCCCTCAGTTACTACTAGTTGACATAGGTATACTGTGGTTGCCCTAGAGACAATATCACATTCAAGGACAACAGTCAACTTGGGTACAGGTGTGGACCTACATCAGTTCCTAAGATAACTCAAAGACAACTTAAAGAGTTCTGGGATAACTCACATGGGACTTCAAGTTAGCTGAAGTTACCATACAGGATGAGCATCAACTCTTATCCACCTGTGATATACTTCAAGTCAACTAGAATCTGCAAGAACTAGCCTCCAATAATAAATATTAAAAACAAATTTCATTCACCGTACTACATGGAAATAACACATAAACTACAAGTCGAGGAAACTACATAATTGTAGCATACAGGTTTGCATGTAGAAGTAACCACGACAAGAGAGTCGTCGTGAAGGGTTGTAATAGGAGGAGTGCCGAGGGCAAAGGATATTGAAATTGGGTCGCGGTCATTGTCGGGTGGCATGGTCGTCAGTCATCGTCATCACCATTGCGCTAGTGCGTTGGGTTGTGGTTGCAGTCGTTGTGAACTGGAGGGTGGTCGTCCTAAAGTAGAGGCCGGTCGTCGTGAAGCAGAGGATGTTCGACGTGAAGCGGAGTGTTGGCGTCATGAAGCGGAGGGTTGGCGTCAGGAAGCGGAATGTCGGCATCGCAGTGCGGAGGTCAACATCGTAGTGCGGAGGTCGACTTGGTCCACATAAAGGCAGGACTGTTGTGGTAACAAGATAAGTTCAATTATAGAGACGATCGAAACAAAACCGAACGTACGCGTGCTGTTTACGTGACAGATAGGTGTGAGGGTAAATGCCAAAGGAGAATGCCATATGATGGATAGCTCACTTTGGACAAGACGGCGCTAGAGCCATGATTTTGGAAACGCACCACGACGCTGCACATCTGCAGAGAGGAAATGCTCTACGCACAGATTCAGTGACCATTATAGGAGAATTGAAAATGAACACACCAAGCCGACACCCAATGCGACGCTGACACGAGCCCAGACATGACAGTTCGTATGGCCGCAGCTTGTCATCTGCAAGTGCTCGTGGTCATCGTCCACGTTCGCAAGTGCTTATCATTCTGGAATGCTGGTGCTCGTGATCATCGTTGTCATCGTACGCAGGTGCTCAAGGGCATCATCTGCGTCCGCATCGTGTCCTTGTCCATGGAGTCGTTGTCATCCTCGACGGCAGTGTCTTGGTCCTCTACGTCGAAGAAGTTCGCTCGTTGTCTTGTTGGGCGTGTCATCGTCAGGCTGGTCGTCACGGCGGAGCGGTCTAAGAAGAAAAATGAGAGAGTGCAAATAAGATAAACTGGACCACGCACTTGGTGGCACTAGTCAACGACGACATTGGAGTCCAACCTCCTCCACAATCTAAAATCTCAGCGTGCATTGCAAGGCGAAGCGCGCAAGGCAGCGTCGAACGGGTGACCCTGTGCGCATAGTAGCTGTGCGTCGGCCTGGCGTCAGCGGAAGAGAGAGCGATAGGTGGTGGTGGTAAGTGGACAAGTCCTTCGATCACCTGTGCGGACTTAAACCAACCAGCACGTGAGGCTGACGCGGCCTCATGTGCCGGCGGCAAATGGACTTGACGGATTTTGGAAGAGATAGGCGCGTGGAACCAAGGCGTGTCGTCAAAATTCTGCTTTGAAGGAATGTATGTCGCCCACGTTGGTGGGGCTTACGGCAATGGACGAGCCGGAGGTGTGTGGGCACCAATAGAAAAGGGTCATGACCTGCAGCCGAAACCTCGGCGGCGTCTTTCAGCGCCGTCGAGGCCATGTAAGTGAAAAAAAATAAAACTAAAATGACGCACTGCGTTGCTCCCGCAAACAACACGACAACATTTCCTTCGTCTCCGATCAGTACTGTGTGTCAGTGTGCCGTTCCACGGGCTTACGTGCGCAGTGGGAGCGGAAACCTCGTCGACAGAGGGCTTACAGCCGCGGGTGATGAAAGCCGGTTCTGACAACATCATTCTGGGCTGTTTCCGAGGATCCAGATGTGAAGAGAAGGAAAGAAAATGGGAGGAAGAGGCTCCAGACAGAGGTCCGTAGCCGGACAGCACGTTCATGTTGACGGGCAATGGTGGTAAGAGGGGAGAGACGGTTCTCGATCACAATCCGGCAATTGGCTCGGAACGTCCTCAACATCGCTCAGAGCTTATGGCTGTCCAGATTCATGTTGAATTTGATTAACATCCCTGTAAGAAACATATTTGAATGAAACTAAGAGCAACTGGTGAGGTGAGCAGCGCTGGAACACGCGATCTCGGTCGTATGTGATGGGATACTATCTATGTAAGCTTAATTCTAGACTCTCGAGCAGTATTATTAGATAAAATTTCATTGCAACATATAATGTAACTACACTGCATTGAATCCCGACACTTAAATCGCGACTCCGAGCCTGTCGTCGCTGTTCCGAACGTCGACAAGCTCGTTCCGTTCATGCTCGGATGTCCGATCCGAGCAATCCGAACGTGATCGAAGTCGTCTCTCTTCCTCTGACGACCACCACCGTCCTTATTTCAGTTGCTCCGTCGACTCCCTCACTCTTGGAAACGCCGCCTGCACTCTGTGCGATTTTTCTGTCGTCCGGACTACGACAAGGACGATACCAACCAGAAGCCGGTTCGCTGCGTAAGCCCAGACAACTGGCAGCACTCATTTGAAGTTGAGAGAACGACGGGTACCCGCAGCAGGATTCTGCACAGCTGTGAGATGTTGGAGACCATGCAGCCTGTCTGCTGGCGTCGGCGAGGCGGCGGGCAAGATACTGTACGT
Source organism: Hymenopellis raphanipes (assembly GCA_003314085.1). Lineage (NCBI taxonomy): Eukaryota > Fungi > Basidiomycota > Agaricomycetes > Agaricales > Physalacriaceae > Hymenopellis > Hymenopellis raphanipes. The sequence continues at coordinate 9,864 of QLPD01007708.1, read as the reverse complement.
ATTTTTTCATCTCATTCATTCCACTAGCATTGCTAATGGCAACGGTGACGGTCTGGCGTCATTGACGATGCGTAAGCCCCACTAATGTGGGCAGCATTCATTGTTCCCACTTTCTTCTTCCCTACAAGGACCACGACCTGGTCTCCGCGACGATGACGACGATCCCGCCACCACCACCTCCACAGCAACGACGCCAGCGCAACCCGGATACGACAACAACGCTACCCCTACCCATGGTGACCCTGTCAGAGCGAGGAATTACCACTAGTTTTCTTCTCTGGCGCTGACAATGACGAAAAGATGGACGCGTAAGCTCCAGTGGGGCAGCACACTGTTTGCTGGCAGGCAGCGTCTCCAAAGTGCGTCTTTTTCTCCCTATCATTAGCAGTCAGTGATTTGAACTGCTCCGACCTCAGCATCACCAGCACCCCGACGATGACCACCCCACAATCCCCACGACGACAACAGTACCCCCAAGACAGTATCGACCCCACACGACGACGATTATTTTCACCCTCGCCATCTCTTACCCCCTGTCATGTCGACGGCGACGATACATTCGGCCTAGCACATTGTTCTTCCATCTCCGCAGCTTTCAACAGCCGTGGATAATATTCTAAACTCATCGCACCATTAAGTCCTCTAACGATATGAGGCTTTCAGACTTTCAGACAGCTTACCGTCGAAGCGCTATTACTCAGATGACTTGGGCTGCATAGAAACCGCCGCTTTGCCGTCACGCAGGCTTCGAGTATGGTCTTGAGTCGGATTTTGGCTGCGTGCTGTCTGGCCGCGACATGGCGCCGATTGGTGCGTTTTATTTTCTTCTACCTTAATTCCTCTATTCATTTGTTTCTAGCAACACACCTTTTTGTGCGCTGGCCCCGCAACGATGCGCGGAAGACTGATGCAACGATGCTCAAGACTTTATCTTTGCAGTTATCACGTACGTTCTCAAGCACAATGATTGTTTATAATTTTTCGACTGGGGTCGAACCACTGCGCATTTGCACAATGTGTTCCCTCGGCGAAATATCTGTGACGGACATTTCTTATTAGAAGATTTCTCGTTTCTGAACAAACTCAATGTTAATACTGTTTCGTCTCGAGGCTGCCGGCACCCTCAGTCAACTCAGACTACGTGTCCGCATCATTAGCATATCAGGATAACTCAAGTCAACCGGAGTTATAATTGCTCTTGTACGCACATCTAAGTTCCCTCTGACTAACTCAGAGTTGCTTTAGGATTCAGGTATTCATATCAACTCCCCAGAGTTACCCGGAACATCCTGTGGTAACTCAGCTGCCCCTGGTTAGTTGTAATCATGAGCCTTATCCCAAGTTACCATGATGCCCAGGTTGGTTTCCTGATGGATGGTCCATCCCAGAAGTAGTTATCAAGGACAAGGAATTCATCAAATATGCAGTGGAGGAAACCCACAAGACAGCGACGAAGATGAATGACATCAGGAGTCACCAAACCCAGAGAACCGAGGACGAGAACCCGCAGGCTTTGTTTGAGAAGTATAAAGATAGAATCGTGAGAAAAGCGAAGCAGAGACAAAAAGCGCTAATATCAAAGATCAACAAACAGATCGCTGAGTTAGAAGCAGCGCGCGAAGATGTGCTAAACAATAAAGACTTTGACGACCAGACGAAGATGTTCGAGGCCGGCTTAATAACCGAACGGTTGCGCGAACTGAATCGTAAACGCCATGGGGGGAAAAGGAAGAACATCAAGATACTATGCTGTTTCAAATGAAGCAAAAATAAATACTATCGAAACATGCATTTTTAGTAGTCACAACAGGAATGTAAGCACTCGCAACACCAAATGCACTCACCGCAACTCAAACTCCAGCTTCCGAAATCAGGTTGACATTTCGCAACATATGGTGAGGATTTTCACAACTTGACGGGGATCTTCGAAACATAAGACTGAGTCGTCGCAACCACAGCATGGGTCGCAACAGTGCAAGTACCTTCGAAACTCTTGATGGTACTTGTCGCAACCGAGTCGAGCTCCGCAAATGTGACGAGTGACAACTGGCAATGTTTCGAAGGTTGGACACGACGATTTCGACAATGACGGATACGTAGGTTTGATGTCGAAACAAGTGGTCCAAGGTCTATCGAAACATTCAAGTCAGCCCAAAGTCAGCCAGCGTGTTCGCAAATCAGATTCAGTACTCGGGCCGATCCATCACATAACCAGACCCGGGTAAACTACTCCTCTTCCTCCCAACTTCGACGTTCCCATTTGGCATAGGGCGAGCTCCTGCTCACCTGCTAATAAGACATCCCAATCTGCTTATACACCTCTGCCTTTTTACTTGCCAGCATCTCTTCTTGCCCCACTCCTTACTTCTTCTGGTCTGACGTAGTTCTTGGATACATTCCGGAGTCTTTTGGTACTGGTCTTCGCGACGGCGCATCTCCAGGCGCCTTTGTCTGTGTAAGTCCTCAGTGCGAGGCAACGGCATGACTGGAGCGAGTGTGCAGGCATAAGGCATCCGGATTGGCCTCCGCCTTGAACGAGGCATTGGTTAGACTCCGGCCAGAATGAAAAAGTGTGGCGTACATATCCTGGCCTTAAATGTATGTTCTCCCGGCCACATACTTACAGTCACTGTCCTCACACACATGGTCAGCACCTCGCGCACTCCTCGCCCGCAACCTCCTCATCCAGGCCATCTATCATCACGCCCGTAGCTCATGCACGTTGTGTAGCCCCTGCGCAATTGCTCGGGGGCCGCCAACGGGTATGAATAACTCTGCCAGTAGTTTGTTCACAACTGACGAGCCGCGGATCGAGTTTTTGACGTGTCGTGAGGAAGCTAGATACGACTCGTTCCAAAGCGGGTACTGACTGGTGTTATTGAAACTTGTGGTTGTCGGACGACGTGGGGGATCAGGACACGGTATATTAGCGATGGAATAGAGCTATTCAAACGAAAAACGACGAATATCTAAGCGAGACGAAGTCAGAGAACATGTAAGTACCCATAAGAGTTGCATAAAAGGGTAGAATGGAGAGATAACTAAATAAAAGCGAAGTACCCCAGTACAGCAATGAGTCAGTATGTGTAGATATGAGTCCTTTCGAGTGGGTAAGAATGGAGTCGTGCATAGCACGTCAGTCGGTGGCGTTAGGCGCGTTGGTATGTGGCGCAGTTTGTGACTGTGCCTCCGGCTTGGCTCCAAGCCTCCAACAGACGTCTAGCTCTAAGTCTTGGCAGCACCAACCTCATTCTTGGTCTTTGCACCATCAGCCTTCGTGGAGTTCTCTCGGGGTGAGGTTTACCCCTCTTCCTTCCTTCCTTCCTCCTTACAGCGCGTCACTAACCCGGGTCCGGTCATGTGATGGAATCAGTTGGATCGGTCCGATACCGAACCTCATGGCTGACTTTCATCTTTCGATAGCCCATGAACCACTTATTTCGATATTATACGTACATATCCGTCATTCTCGAAATCATCGTGTTCAAATTTCAAAACCTTGGTTCAAGTCACTTGTCACAGTTGCGGAGCTTGACTCAGTTGCGATAGGTCCAATCCAGAGTTTCGATTGTACTCGCACTGTTGCGACCCGTGTTGTGGTTGCGACGACTTAGTATTCTGTTTCGAAGATCCTGCTCAAGTTCTAGAGATCACCACGAGTCGACTCGCGCTGATTCGTGCACTTCTTATTACGCTTCCTGAAGAGTGTATGATGGAGTTATAGAAAAGTTTTAGGATGATTCTGCCATGAAATTTAATGAGGAATCTGAATCTGCAGTCAGATTTGCAATAGAATGAAAAATTGACTTAGCATTTTTGGTTTTTTTGTAAATCTGACTGCAAATTCAGATTCCTCATTAAATTTCATGGCAGAATCATCCTAAAACTTTTCTATAACTCCATCATACACTCTTCAGGAAGCGTAATAAGAAGTGCACGAATCAGCGCGAGTCGACTCGTGGTGATCTCTATCAAGTTCCGAAAATCCTCGCCATGTGTTGCGACATGTCAACCTGATCTTCGAAAGCTGGCGTTTGAGTTGCGGTGAGTGCATTTGATGTCGCGAGTGCTTAAGTTTGTGTTGCGACTACTAAAAATGCGTGTTTCGACAGTATTTATTTTTGCTTCGTTTGAAACAGCATAAGATACTAAATAAGATCGAAAATGAATCGATGTCCAAGACGTGGACAGCGAACGGACGACAGAGGAAGACAAGGGACCTCATCCGGGCTCTAAAAACAAGTCGGACTGCAGAAAATGGAGAGACCATATATGAGAAAGACTCGGAACAAATGGCGACGCTAATGCGAACACACCATAAGAAGCTCCAAGATGAGGGCCAGCCAAAGTCTACGGTAGACCGAGAAAAACGCGAACAAGCGATACAAGAAGCACTCAGCATGATTGATGTGGAAGCGCCTGACGAACCCAACGATGCCCTAGCAGAAGAAATGTTCGACTATGAGATAGAAGATGTCATCAAACTAGTGGAGACGTGCAAAGCTGCAGGGATAAACGGCCTCACATATGAGTTCTGGAAGATGCTGAAGAACAGCATCGTAAAGCAGAGGGCAGGAGAGGCAAAGAAATTCACGGTGATCGATCTGCTCCGAGACACGTACAACGACATACTGGAAAATGGTGTGCTAGAGAAATCAAAGTTCACCGAAGGATGGATGTACCCCATCTACAAAAAGAATGACAAAACTGACCCAGCAAACTACAGGCCAATCACACTGTTGAATTCAGACTACAAGATGTTTACAAAGATTCTGACAGTGAGGCTCGCAAAGGTCGCACCAGACCTGATCCATAAGAATCAAGCCGGCTTCGTGCCAGGAAGAAATATATATGATCAAGTGAAACTAACACAGATAATTACAACCTACGCGGAAGTAACGGAAACGAACGGCGTCATAATCGCGCTCGACCAAGAAAAGGCTTACGATAAGATCGACCACGAATACTTGTGGAAGACGCTAAACAAATTCGGCGTGAACGAAAAGTTCACCGCGGTGGTAAAGTCCCTATATGGGAATGCACACACATCAGTAATGGTTAACGGACACCTAAGCGCAACATACAAGGTAACGCGCGGGGTACGGCAAGGCGACCCACTGTCATGCCTACTGTTTGACCTGGCCATAGAGCCGCTAGCGATATCCCTGCGGAAATCCACCCTCAAAGGCTTTGAAATCCCCGGCCATCCAGATATGGACCGCCTCATTGCGATGCTGTTTGCCGACGACACAACGGTGTACCTAGACACCGAAGACAGCTTTGAAAGGCTACAAGCAATCCTAACAGCCTGGTGCAACGCGTCCGCTGCAAAGTTCAATATAAAAAAGACAGAAGTAATACCTGTTGGAACCAAGGCATATCGTATGGCGATGCTACAAACAAGAAGGATCGACCCAACTGATCCGGACTCCTTCCAAATCCCCGAAGAAATAAGGATCGTGAAGGAGGGAGAAACTGCGAGAATACTCGGGGGATTCACCGGAAACGGGACGAATGATACGGCACCATGGACGCCAATCCTGGAAGACATAGACAGGAGGCTAGACCTTTGGGAGAGATCCCACCCGACACTCGACGGAAGACGACTGATAATCCAGATGGTTGTTGGCGGAAAGACCCAATACATGGCCAAGGTGCAGGGAATGCCTAAACACATCGAGAAGAAGATTGAGAAGAGAATCCGAACGTTTCTATGGGCCGGTAAAGCCTCACCAGTAAACTTTACCAAAATGAAAGCCTCACGCGATGACGGGGGGAAAGACATACTGGACATCGTAGCAAGGAACGAGGCCATAACTGTAACGTGGCTTCAATCGCTGTTAAACCTAGGAGAAGATCGTGCGACGTGGACGTACTTCGCAGATGCAATTCTAGCACACTATGCGCCAGACTGTCCACAAGACTCGGAGGAATTCACACGTATGAACATGTACCTGCAGAGCTGGAAAGCCAAAACAAGAGCTCTCCCAAAAGACCTGAAAGAAATGGTAAACATTGGAGCAAAATATGGCCTGAGGCTTGAGGGACTTGCCTTCAAGAGAGACACTATGCGAGAAATGCCGCTCTGGCTGCACTCCGAAACGGACAAGAGACGACGTCTGAAACTCGACCAGAAGGAAAGTGTATGCTTGCGAGAAATACACGGGGTGAGATCGGTGGGCGATGCGGAAATATTTGCCAAGTGCAGAAAGCTAGCCGAACACAAGGGAAACAAGCGATGCAAGTGTAACCGCTGCAAAATAATGAGAGAAGGAGGATGCCAAAACCCAAATCGATGCATGCAACGAGCTGGAACACTGCTCGGTGCCCTCCCACCGAAGTGGAACCCCCTACACGAACAGCCGGAAGATCGAGAGGTACCACCGCCGAAAGAAACAGAGGATGAGGCGCGAGACCCTCAAAGAGAAAGAACATTCAATAGGAACCTGACTGATCAAGGCTCCATTGCAGAAGCATTCCGAATCTTTACAGCCGGGAAAGTATGCAACGAACTGCCTGTCCCGAAAATTGACTGGGAAGGATCAGACGACGGCCAACCACCAAACAAAAAACAGACCGTATTCACCGACGGTGGATGCACCAAGAACAGCGATGACGACGCGAGAGCAAGTGCCAGGATTTGGTTCGGAGAGGACGACCCAAGAAATGAAGCGCTCCGACTCCCAAAAGAACTAGGGAAACCATCAAAACAATTAGGCGAAATAATAGGCGCGTATCGGGCCACTATAATAGCAGATGAGAGTGAGGACCTAGCGATAATAAGCGACTCACGAACTACGCTGGATGCGGTAACAAAGTATGTCCAAAAGAACGAAGACAAAGGATGGACTGGAGTGGCAGATGCCAAAGCGCTCAAGGCGCTGACCGCCAGTCTACGTGAGCGAACTGGGAAAATGATGCTGCAATGGGTCCAAGGTCACTCGAGAATCGAGGGCAATGAAAAGGCGGACGCACTCGCGACAAAAGGACTCGCAAAGGAGACATCAGACAAAATCGAGCTGGAGGTGAATCCAACTTTCACGGTAACGGGCGCAAAACTAAAGACGCTAACACAAGCGATGGCCTACAAAGCAATCAAAATCGCATGGGCGAGAACAGCCAAGAGCAAGACGCACAGGAAGCAGATGAACCGGCGAAGGACGAATGCCAATTTGGATAGAGCGAGATTCGCAGCGAAAGACCTAGGCGAACGCACGCCGTCAAACAAGCTGCTCTGGAAAGGGCTCCGACACAACAATTTCTCCAAACCCGTCCGGTACTTCCTGTGGATGCTGATGCACGATGCCTACAAAGTGGGGTCGTGGTGGGAAAGCAAGCCAGGATTAGAACACCGCGGGAAATGCGAGGAGTGCGGAGATACCGAATCAATGGAGCACATCTTGTTCCAATGCCAGGCACCGGGTCAGAAGGAAACCTGGGAGCTGATAGGAAAACTATGGCAGAAGAAAGGCTCGAAGTTATGTGAGCTTACCTTCGAAAATCTCTTAGCTGTGAGTTTCGCGACAGCAAAGAGCGCCGATGATGAAGAGATAACCGGCGACACGAGGCTGCTAAGAATAGCCATAACAGAAGCAGCGCACCTTATCTGGAAGCTACGGAACGAACGCGTAATCCAGACCGAGGACGAGCATAAAGCTACGAAGAGGGAAATCAGGAACCGATTACTGTACGCGTTGAACGACAGACTGCAACTGGATCAAGCAGCGATCAGGAAGAGAAAGAGTGCGAAGCACGGCGGAATATCTCCTGATGCCATGATGGCAACATGGCAAGGAACGCTTGTCAACGAGCGGGACCTACCCCCAGACTGGTCTGGGGAAACCGGGGTTTTAGTGGGTATTGCATCATTAAGAGTCCGTTCGGATCATTCTTCAAGAATGGTAGAATGCAGAATGCACTGCCACCTGAAGAATGCGGAGGCTCGGACCGCGCACCGGGAGCTGACGGAAACCAACCGAAAGTCGGCGGTGGCGCGTATATTGCGTGCGGAGGGCACAGGTCTCGATATTGTTGTGCCATAATGTAGTATTATTGGTCTATACAGTATTCTGAGTGTACCTGCACCCTAGAATACAATAATGTAGCTTATCTTCCTGTGTCAACCAAGGTGTCAACACTGTCTGTCAATTTTGAAGCATTTTTCAACAGATCTCGGGTAACACAAATGCATTGGCCTTGTCATGAGAGCAGAATACAGTAGTTGTCATGTGTACTGTGCCTCTGGAAGGTTGAAATCCCCTTTGACAGCATGTGGGGCATGTTCTGTAGCCAAATCTCTCTGCCAGCAGTCAGCAGGGAAGCACCCAGACTTTTGAGAGGAAAAATAGGTCTCACTAGGCCTACCATGTATCACTTGAAGCAACAATTATTTCATGGCACAGACTATGAGGTGACTAAACTCAAAGCAGACCAATCTGAGAGAGTGGCGGAGTGAAGGACCTTATTACCAGCATGCCGCATATCTAGATGTTCAGAATACTATATAGACCAATAATACTACATTATGGCACAACAATATCGAGACCCGCGCCCTCCGCACGCAATATACGCGCCACCGCCGACTTTCGGTTGGTTTCCGTCAGCTCCCGGTGCGCGGTCCGAGCCTCCGTATTCTTCAGGTGGCAGTGCATTCTGCATTCTACCATTCTTGAAGAATGATCCGAACGGACTCTAACAAGTCACGCAGCAGTATAGTAGTAGAAGTAGTATAGAGTTTCCTTAAGTAGGTGAGTTGTAGGTAGAAGACTCTTACTCGCGACTTCTGTGACTGCTGATGCCTAGTCCCACACGGAGTGCGTAAAAGCATTTCCTCGGGGTAACATTCTCTGTGCGAGGTTTTGTCCAGTTTCCTCGCGCCACCACGCAGGCCTGGGAGGACGACTATGTCGAACATGTCTGGTATTACTCTAGATACCTCCCTATGCCACAGTTTTAATAAACTATGCGTTTACCAAAAAAAAAAAAAAAAAAGAAGGGCACTGACAGCTAATTGCGCTGCAAGCTGAAGCCAGTCGCGGTTATGTGACCTGGTAATATTGAAGGAGATGTTTAGGATAAAGTTCAAGATCCAGCAGCTGTGAGCCTTTTTCACGTCGGAAGCCGAATGGAAGTAGCAAACAAAGTGAGCACGTGGTCGTTTCCCTCTTCTCCTCCTGCTCTCATGGCTCATTCCGAGAACCGCGCCTCTGCTGTTCCTATTCGCGTATCCCCCTTCAGTCAGAGAGAACGGTGGCAGATAAGCAAACCTTCGAGGTTCAATAAGGCCAGCCAGGCGAGTAATGCTTTCTCTGTCAGGACGGCGACGACACCTGATTTGTTACCTGTCAGGATTCGACTAGACTTTGTCGTGGCATTGGCGTTAAAATGACCCTTATCCTGAATGCAAAAGGCAGTCGATTCCAATATGCACAAGATGACGGGACAGAAATGTAATGAGCAATGGGACGTGCGCCATCGTTGATTTCCCAGAAAGAAGGACAGCAATGTATGTCCGTAATTAGCAGTGCCTCCCAAAGATGCTTACAGAGTGGCAGTTTTTCTGGGACATTCCGGGCCAATTCGAATAATGAGTTGATGACAATAACATAATATTCGCCTTTCCTCCCTTGAATGGTGCCACGATTCGCGATTCGCTTCTCTCATCCTTTCTTCCTCCTGCGCTCACACCATTCAAACGATGCGACACGGTTCCACATCAGACTACAGGCATGTTTTGTTTTCTTCGTGTGGGAGGGCCACTAATAGTAATAGGCCTTTAGCGGGATCACTTCTGTGAAAGCAAGACGTGTTTTGGGCAGTCCTTTCTACGACATTGATGTCGACGTCGGTCCTGTGGACTTTCAA
>QLPD01007705.1:0-15741 GCA_003314085.1 Hymenopellis raphanipes | reverse complement strand
GTAATCTTTTCTGTTATTCCTCAAAGAATATAAGAAACCACTTTTTGTGTGTGACACATTCGCAGGGAACAGAAAAATCTCAACTGTCCTCAGTTGCGGAACAACAGAAAAGATTACAATTACCGTTCAGGTGAAATAATCGTATCAGGAGTAATGGGATAAGGCCTCCTACAAATTTCAACTACCGGATGCGTTCGGAAGTAATGGTAGAACGAATAGTGAAGACGATACTTCAAGGGCATTTCGAAATCGTCGACGGCGACAAGACAGACTATAGAGTATAAGATCATAGTGGAGTAAAGGAGATAAGGGTCGTGCGGCCCATTGTAGAAGAAAACCTTGACCCGTGCATACCGTCCTGCGAAACCCATAAATGATCGCACAAATCCATGCCCGTATTCGTCTCCATCCCATACATAGTCCAGAATACGGACTTTTCTTCCTCGCGAAGCACTACGGCCCTGTGGTTGCATTAAGGGAAAGGTGATGCCGATAGTCTTCTCGTGGTGGATGTATGCGTCAAGAAAGTGTACGTGGACGCATGAGGCCGTGTAGTTCTTTGGAAGGACCAGGCCAGGAGCAGCTATAAACATTGAAGAGCTGACTCGGCCATATAGTGCGTCGTCTTCGGGATGGATGTCGGCAGTGACGCCTTCGTACCGCTCAGTGCCGAAGGGGTCGGCCTTTAAGAGAGCGTCGTCGAAGGATATGGGAAACCCGTATTGGGTCGGGCGTGGTTCAGGAAATTGAAAAAGAGGGCGAAGTATGGCCCATAAGGCCTCGAAGGGGAATATGATAATGGACAAAAATGACTTAATTAAGTAAGTCTATATGTTCGTTGAACGTGTAGTGGGCTTACTTGGAAAAGTAGACCGAAATTCATGAAGGATAGAAATGTAGCTTGGTGGGGTTGAGTGTCGAAAGCAGAATGTAGATTGCGTCGATGAGCCCAGACCTGTCATTCTTTGTCGTTTTCGGAAGAATGATGTGGTTAGAGTTGCCGATCAGACTTCATCATCAGAAGTCTCGGTATCCTCTCGGTGCTCTGATTCTAATTCAATTCTGTCATCTATCCGCTGATCGTCTAGACTTTGGATACCCTTATCACTCATCATCCCGTGTTCTCGGCTGATATAAGGGATGACTTGGTAGGCTGCATATGTCTGACGAAGAGTAGTATCGTTCATTTCTGCTAGTACATAGTTTCCACGAGTAGTGCGTCTTACGATTTGATAGGGACCCTTATATCGATCTGTAGTCTTGAACTGATTAAGGTTCATTTCTACTGCGGAGTTACGTACTAAAACCAAGTTACCGGGTTCATATGTTTCCAACTGAAGCTTATGCTGAAAACGTCTAAGAAATTGTTCCTTAGATCGGAATCGCGACTGTCGAAGAATATCGGCCGCTCTAGCCAAATCCTGGTTACGCTTCTGAAGTTGCCGCATGCGTAATGTGAGAAGTTCAGTACTACTTATGCCTGGCTTGAATCCTCGGACCAGAAAAGTCGATTCAAATAAATCAAAAGGAAGAAGTGGTTCGATGCCATGCAGTAGAAAATAGGGAGAGTAACCGGTAACATGTGATACTGTAATTCGATCCGCGAATACTGCAATAGGAACATGCCTATGCCAGTTGATAGCTCGACCATCAGTGGTCTTTTCGCTTGTCAACACAATAGCTTCACGTAGAATAGCATGTCCCCTTTCGACTACTCCATTTGCATGTTTGTTGTAGGGAAGAATTCGCACATGAGGTATTCCTAGTCTTTCCACTAGCAGCTTGAAAGCTCCCTTTACCTCAGGTCCGTTATCTGTTGTGACTTGCTCTACTGCCCCATATCGACAGTAGATTTCTTCCCAAAAGAACTTTTTGAGAGTCTGAGCATTGTTACGTCGGATTGCACGAGCTTCAAGGACCCCGGTTAAGTCATCTTTGCAGCAGACAATGAATGAATATCCTCCTGATAAAGGCATATTCATTACATCGATATAGACTTTCTGGAAGGGGCGTTGAGGTGCAGAGACTACTGGTGGCATTTCTAGTCGTACTTTCGATCGAAGTTGACATCGAGCACAAGAGGCTAAATGAAAGTGAACGTCTGCTCTCATATATGGCCAATAAAATCGTGTCCGAAGGAGTTCAAAGACTACTTGTTCACCTTTATGACCTAGCTTATCATGAGCTTGCGTGATAATTTGTATCTTTTTCGACGAGTCTTCGACTACTAATAAGGGATTTCCCGATAGATTTCGTTTGAACATCCTTCCATCTGCTGGATCAATATAAAATTGAGCAGCCCTTTTCAAGAACTGCTTCTTAGCTTGCTGACTTTTAAATCCTTCTGCTGGAAAGTCTAAATGTTCGAGAAATTTATGGACCTTGAGCAATGTCTCGTTTTCTTTGCCTTGACGCATGTCAGAGGACGAAAAGGTCTTGGAATGAAATGTATTAATTTCACGAGAATTATTGCTGGATGCGTCTTTTAGACAGGGTTGATTCATGACTAGGAAAATACTATCAGCCCAAGAGTCATCGTCTTCTTTGAATTCAGAAGCAGAAGCAGGCTGACGTCTCGAGAGTCCGTCTGGACCCTTGAATTCTACGCCTGGGATATGAACTAATTCGAAATCAAACATTAAAATTCCTTGAATCCAACGGTTCATAGCCGCATTCGGCTGAAGGTCAGGCTCATTCAGCATACCTTTAATATATTTTGCATCCACTTCAATTTTCAAATTTTTAATTCCGAAAATATGAAGTCTCCAATGTCGCAATGCTCGATATAAGCCATATAGCTCTAATTTAGGTTGAGAATATCTTGCTTCCCGTTCATTCATAGGTAGAGAGCCATAGCGTGCAGGACGTCTTTTTCCATCTTCATCTTCCTGAGAAAGTATGAATCCTGTCGCAATATGGCTCGTATCGACGGAGAGGTAACATGGTCGATCAGATGTGTAATTTATTGGGCGAAGAGCAGGAGCAGTGGTAATAATTTTCTTGAGCCTGTCGAATGTCTCTTGACGCTCTAGAGTCCATTCAAACTCACTTTCCTTTTGCAGTAATTTTGCAATAGGCCGGATAATTTTAGAATAATTTGGAATCCATATTCGGACTGTTCCACAAATTCCTAAAAATCCGCGTACGTCTGTGACTGTTTTGGGTATAGGCCAATTTAGGATCTTGTCTACTCTGTCCTCATCAGGCTCTCTGCCCTGAGAAGTACATTTCTGGCCAACGATAACAATGCTTGGCCTGCACACAAAGGTCTTCTTTGCTGAGAATGAAGCTCCAGCACATTTGATACGATGCATGATTCGATGAACATCTTGAGCATGTTCCCAAATAAATCGTCGGATGCCAGGATTTTCTGTGAGAGCTTCAGGATCCCCATTCGCATCTGGATATGTACTATTAGGCCCCTTAATAGGAAGGTCATCGATGAAAACATTAGCTATGTGTGGAATTTCGTCCTTAATGATAAATGACATGCAATTTTGAAATTCTGCAGGAGAGTTTGTATATCCTTGAGGAAGACAAGTTAAACGAAATAGTCCTAGTGGTGTGTAAAAAGCTGTCAAATCTCGTGACCGCACGTCTAAAGTGCGAGCATCGAATCCTGAATATAAATCGAATGCAGAATAACACTGATGTCCAGCGAATGCCTCTACGAAATCATCTAGTATAGGCAGTTGAGTAGCATCACGAATACTAACACGATTCAAGGGTTGTAAATCATGGACTATACGTAATGCACCACTTTTCTTCAGTACACAGAACCACTTGCATCTGTAGGAAGACTGACTTGGCTCGTAAGTTCCTGCAGCAATTTTGCTTCGTATTATTTCGACAATTTGGTCTCGTATTCCTGGCGGAATTGGAATATTTTTAAATTCCCAAGGTGTATGAGGGACAGTCGGCATAATATAATCAGAGAAATAACTTCGCTTCAAGGTGCCTCTGTCTGATTCTTCGAAAGAAAGAGTCTCTTCGTTTAATTTAAGAATATTTTTAAATAATTTTTCTTCTTCTGGTAAAAGAAATCCGTCCTTATTTACTTCGAGTGAATTAATGCGTTCAGTTGTAAGTTTCTGAGTAGGGCTAAACTCAGGAGGATGAGGTGTCAGGAGAGGAAGTGTGAGTAAGGGATCCTCAGGTATATTTCGATGTACTCTAGCTTCTTCAGGAAATGTCCCAGATACTGGTTTAACCTTCTGGTCTACTCGTTTATACATCGTCAAGATTTTTCTTACTGTCTTTCCGATAAGCTTTCTTGGTAGTTTTACTTGTCGTTTATCTTTACGAGCGATTTCAGCAACAATAATCTCAGCTGAGGGCTGAGGGACCGAGTCCGACTCGACCTCCGTTGCAAATATGATTATGTCGCCTTGTTCCGGCTCATATTCCCCCAATATTTGAGACTCATCTTCCAGCCTGACTTTTCTTCTGGCTTTCTGAATCCGGTTACGTACTTCTTGAATAAGGTGCAACCCTCCAGGGTTGGACGATACAACTCGAGGAGGACTGCAAGATACGTCTTCTGTTACTAGTACTGCCTTCTCATCCGTTGCCTTGTATACGATCTTGCATTGGGACTTGGACTGTGTGTCCAACATTAATAAATCCTTGGGAGTGTATCCCTTCCGACTCTCATCTTCTTCGCACTTCGCAGGGAACAGATAATTGGAAGTACAATGTCGAATTGTATTCCGCAAGGCAGATAGGACAACTTTAGCAACAGACTAAGAGTCCGAGAGTCCAGTCGGGTAAGTAAAGACAACTACCTACTACGACAGAGCATAAGGAGAGAAGAAGTATCAGACTCGAAACAGTACGTACAAGTGCAAACAGAAGGCATAGGGATCCGGGAAGTATAAGTACAAAATTCAGACATAACGTACACTGGAAGACCTCGTCGCCCGGCGACAAGGACAAGGAGATAGACAAAGGGGCAAGCTCAGCCCGTGTAGGGGTACTTGTGGCCCAAATGGTCGAAGTGCGACAAGGGGTCGAGGTACCCGTTGACGAAAAGAATGCGGAGCTCGTCAGGCAAGAAGAACCTCATACCCCGGAGATTGGTGATGCAGTTGGCGAGGTGATCATACCCCTCAAGCCGAAAGAGGACAGAGACGTGGAAGAGAAACTCGTCTTCCTCGGCGGAGAGGCAGGGGTTAATAGGGACCAATGGTGGGCATGGAGGGTAAGGAGGAGATCCGACGTAAGACGGGTCAGCGTGCGTGCAGTATATGTTGAAACCCTGGCGCGAATCGTTTACATCATTGGCGAGGTAGCGGAGGGGAACAGAATGATAATAGAAGAAATGGTGGGTCGGATTGGAAGAGGGTAGCGAATCAATTCGCGCCCGAGTGCTTGCACAGGCCAAATGTCGAATGAATTGATTCAGTAGCGTGATGAGGCGGAAGCGTGAATCGCGGATGTAGTCCAAGCTGTCAGGTTGGATCCAGGCATTGTACTTTATCTCCGTCCGCTCGTCGAAGTGTGGGTTGAGGTAGGAAATGACCGACGCAGTGATTTCATTCGCGCACATGGACTGTGTCCCCGACTTGCGGACAGTCATCATGTGAAGTCGGGTGGGGAACTCCTCGGGGAGGTGAGCTTCATACCAGGCGGGCGATAGAGGCTCGCGACGGATGGCAGGAGGAAGAGGAGGCGAGTCGTAAGAGAGATTGTCTGACTGGCGAATAAGGCTCTCAAAGATGGGTATATATTCCCGAATGCGGCGGGCAGCCTCGTGAGTGGCTGGATGAGCATTGGTCAGATCGAGTTGTCCGTCGTCGAGAGGGTGGTCCTGTCGGGCGTATAGTCGGTACATCTCCCGAGCCCAAGCGTTTCTGAACCAGACAGTGGGGTCACCCACATGTCCCTCATCGAATAAGGAGTCGGACGTCTGTGCGTAGTGGATTTCGTGGTCCCGCAGAGGATGATTATCCGCAGACCCGCTGAACAGGGTCATATAGAGCTTCGGCGTCATGTAGTACTGGGGAATGACGTCGACGTCTGAGTATGGGTGTCCCACCGCACTGCGAGCGATGACGTCGGGTTCAGTAAAGATGTTGTCGATATGGCGGCATTTGTCGACGAGGCTAGTGTCCACGTACCCGGTGTTGTCTGGGTGACGTGTCCGAAGGGCAAAGTTTTCGCCCTTGAGTCGCGTCTTCAGGGCTTGAAGGGTGTTTGGGGCGGTGAACTCTGGCGGGGGTAGAACGGCGGTGTGTATGAAGGGCGGCGAGGCTGGTGAGACAATCAAGTCGTCATCAGAGGGGATGGGGACTTGTGCAGAGATTGCAGGAGGTAAGGTCAGTATGGGTGGAGGAGGCCGTACAGCAAGGAGCTCTTCAATCAATGGTAAGTCAGACATTAGACTGAAATTGACAATATCCTTACCTTCAATGTCACTATCATCGCTTGTGATGTCGGACGCGACTGACTCGATGCTGCTGGTAGGAGGAATGGGCTCTCTAATGGCGAGATTGATAGGATGGGAGTCCTCGGCGTCAGAGAGGACGTAGTCCTCCCCGCCACTATCCATCTCATCATCATCGTACTCGTCCGTGTCCATATCCGTCGAATCATCTTTGTCCTTGGAGATGTCCTTCTTGGCAGGGGGAAAATCGACGAATCCTTCTCCTCGAATGATGCGCGAGAATGTTTCAAGGATAGGGTTGGAAAAGGGAGAGAGTCGAGCTTCGGTGAAGTTGATCTCCCGCGAGGCCTCCACGACAGGCGTCGCAGTCGCGCGCGGGGTCAGAGAAGAGGATACGGTCTGCTCGCGAATATTGTTTCGAGCTAAATAGGGGACGGGCTCAGTAAACAGGGTTATGAAAATATAATGGGACTTTCGCTTACGTTCGTCGACGAGTTTCTGAGCAAAATACAAGGTGCCTCCTTGCTCTCTTGGGGTCGAAGAGGAACGCGAACTCTTGGGGATCACGAGCGTAGGCAACCCTCGATGAGGAAGTGGAGGAATACGGATGACCAAGGGCAGCGGGGATGCTGAAATCTTTGGCCTCTGAGTCGAGCGCGGAAATGGGGTGGGCGTGCGATGAAATTTCACACATTCATCTTCTCCAAGAGCAGACAATGTGTCCGAGTGATTGTCGGGAGTGGCGGGCTCAAGGAGAGCAGGGTCGACAGTGAGGATTTCATGAGCGGCAGAGGGAGAAGCGGCCTTTCCCGCGACTGACTCGGTCGCCATCGCGTCCATGGCCCATTGGGTATAGTCAAACGTCGGGACGTCTTCTTCACTTGAGACGGAAAGGGTGTCCCATACCGGGCTTCGAGCCCAGTTCAGAGGTGGAGACGAAGGGTGATAGGAGGATGAGGTCGAAGTGGATGTAGGATGAGGGGATAGGTTGAATGAGGGAAAGATAGGGGAAAGAAGCGGAGTGGGAGCTGCAGGAGCAGCCTTGATAGCAGGTGCATTGAGAGGGAACGAGGCATAGAGATCGCCTTCATCTTCGAAGTCGATCAAGTCCGGGTTAGTGAGGATGGCGAGCAGGCTGACATAGCTCATGATATGAGCAATCCTGGTTGGCTTGCCAAACAGCGCGTACGGATCGTCATCCGCGTCAGGTAAGAGGCGAAGTTGATTGAGGAACATGACTTTCGCTAAATGTTTTAAGCATGGCAGGAACCGCAGATGGTGGAAATACTTACAACTGCCCACGACTCGGACCAGGTTTTCCAGAGTTCTTGTTATGAAGTCCCGGGCTTCCGTGGTGAAGTTCGTCTTGTCGAGAAGGTCTCGTAGTACCTTCCTATCAATGGATACGCGGGGATAGCGTACGCCGTCGTTCGTGCGAGAATTGTAGATAGCTGTGATGAATGAATCATTCAGTAAAAGCGTCGGAATATACGGAGGGGACAATGGAAAATGATCGTCGTCTATAGGGATGACTGGGGTCATGCCAGAGCGCGACAGAGAAGGGTACGGTGAAATGCAGGGAGAGAGAAGAGGCTTACCGAGCTCATTCCTTCTCTGTGTCGTGTCGTGAGTGCCCCAGGAACAGTCCGCGAGGCACATCATACGTGGGACGGGGTCGACTTCGCAAGGCGCGACAGACCAGTCTCCGTCTGCATCAATATCGGGGTCTTCTCCTCGTGCTGCAGTGTCCAACACGATAAGGGGACCACTATGACGAAGCCTGGGAGCGCGTCCATCAGGCGTGAATCCAATAACGCTGGGATTCATGTCAGTCAGATGAGGAAGAGGATCGCCACCAGGGCCGCGCTCTGCTGGTGGCATTAGAGAGGGTTCCACCACGTCTCCCAGCTGAAGGAGAAGCGCGTGGCCAATCCGGACGGCTGGGTCCTCGCCTTCCTTGAAGGACATGACGCGTGCGTTGACCATGGCCGTCTGGTCTAGTTGGGTTTTCCCCTCGAAACGGGGTTGGAGGCGGGCACTGGTGGCGGCGACAGCGATCGTCAGGTGAAATTTTTCGCTGCCAGAGCGAATTTGGGGAAGGAGGTCTCGAAGCACGTCTTCGAATTGGGCGGAGACATCGCGGGCAAATACGGCGTCGGACTGGACGGGGTCGGGTTGAGGCGCGTTGTTGGGCCTCGGGGCTGTGGGGAATACGAACTCGTATTGTCGGGCGTAATCCTGGGCGCCGTCGTCCGTCGAGTTGCAGACGGTCGCCTTCACGGCGCGGAAATCGGAAGCAGGGTAAGGGAAAAGGCATGGAGCGACGGCCAGAGCAGCTCGTGCCTGCGGCATCGGCGAGTCGGAACAAGGGCTGAGAGCAAGAGTAATGAGAGGAGTGGGATTGGATAACGGACTGTCAAAGTCCGGTGGCTGTGCTGTGGTAGGTTGGTCTTGGACCATCACCACCATTCCTTCTTTGCTTTTATATTTTTCATTCTTGCCGCCAGTCGGCTTTCCTTCGTCTTCTCCGCTTCCAATATGCTGGGTCTTGACGATCCCAGTCCTTTGCTCGTGTCTGCGTCTTACGGTAAGTGCTAGTCTGGGAATTTCTCTTTGAGACTGAATAGTCGTCTCATCTAGCCAGTCTTTGTCCTTTCCAGGTTTTCTGTCGCATTGCCACGCTTCGTCTCCCCTGGATTGAGAGTCGAGCTCTCCAAGCAACTGGATTCGGCTTTGCTTTTGGGGATGAGATAGCCCCAAGAACGACGAGAAGGATGTCGAGGAAGAGGAGACGGATTCTGATTGTGGCGTCTTGGACGCGTCGTTATCTTGGGCTCTTTTGGGTACGTCCAGTTTAGGTCTTCCGATGGTTGGTTTGACACGTCTTGCAGTGCCGGCGTCGATAGTCGCTACGCGCCTTTGGGTCACACGCTTCGCCAAACTCAAATTTCGGCCTTGGGGAGCATTAGCCTTTCCTTCTCGAGCTATCTTCCCCGACGACGCGTCATCTGCCGATTTTTCTTGCGCAGTGCTATCGTCTGATGCCTCATCTTTTCTGTCGCATCCCCATTCAGGACTGACTTGTCTTTTCCTGACAGCAATCTGGTGCGTATGTCCCGTTGTTAGAGCAATAAACTCACTTGCCTGATCGACAGCTTCGTTCGCCTCGAAGTCGTTCGAGTGGTGCCCCCCAGGATCGAATTGGCCTACCCCGACCCTACTCTTAAGGTCGTTCAAGGGCAGATTTCCGTCCCTACTTTTGCAAGGTTCGTCGTCTATCGTCCTGATGACTGAGTTGCTGATGTCTTTCCATGCAGTGTTGGTATTTTTACTCGCGAGCGCCTTGACATTCTCGGGCATTCTAACTTCTCTCGTCTGGGTCTGATTTCCGCCTATTGAGTCCTTGGTCAGATCCCCATAGAGACACGCCCAACACCTCATTCTCTCTGGCACGTCGTGGAGTGCTTCCCCTTTCATAAGATATTCCAACCTTAGTTCTTCCGGGGGCTCGTGTTCCCGCGCTAGACGGTTACTGCCATCACCGAGTCTGATTTCCTCTTTCGTTGCCTGTTCATCCCCATCGAGTACATACGATGAAGGTGGGTATCCGTCCGACTCGGCTTTTTCGAAGACTAACAATGTATTTTCTCCTCCAGTGACGGGTAGTCCATCGACCGAGAGATGAGTCACGACAAGATGAGCCTGGCATGTGCATTGTCGCGGCAATTGGTCTTTTACATATTCCTCGTGTGCAGGGTAGTCCGATTCACTTGGTGTTATAAGCTCCGGTATTTCTGAGTCTGAGTCGGTATCTGACTCTTCGTTGTTGACGCTTTCCGCAATAAAAATGTCTCTTGCCTCCCGTACGTACGAATGATTAAGAGAATGATCTTGAAAGGGTCTGCGAAGACCATTAAGATGCATGGCTGCAGTCATAGATGCAAGGTCTGCAACTTGGGAGTTTACTGGCTGAGGAATGTGGAGGTGCATTGAAGCATCTGTATAACGAAGACCCGAGTGTCCTGTGAATGAAGTCGAAGGGCTTATCTGCGGTGGGTACCCGTTGACAATGGACTCGTTTTCTTGGTTTGAGGTGTCTGAATGTGTAGTAGTACTAGTACGTGTCTGCCTGCTTGATCTCCCACTTTCTGTGGAATAGTCTCTTTGACGCAGGTGTGCAGATGGCGCACTAGGTGGACTGTGAAAATGATAAGGCGAATAACGGGGTCTCACCGTGACATTCTGTCGGATTCTAACTTCTAGGTCTCGCTGATCAGCCTGTCTCGGCGTGGGACTTTGGGATCTCTCAGAGTAACGAGGAGGTCTAGAGCTTGGATACGAAGGAAGAGAATAAGAGGTGGAAGGTGTAGGATTCCGTCGATGAAAATCTCGCTCAATACTTCTAAGGGTCTCCTCAGCTAGAACATGTCTTCGTCGTCTGTCATCCAAGTCCAAGTCGACACTCATACTATACTCACTATCGGACTCATGGGTGCTGTCGTATTCATCTGAGGAGGTGGAGCTTGGATGTTCTAATTCCGAGACATATCCGGATCGGGACATCATACACACGTTGCTAGCATCCAGATTGGGAATTAGGCGAATTCCATCATATCCCTGATCGATCATGTGTAATCTTCCATCAGAGACTTCTGACGTAGGGTTTCTCCATTGAGACAGAAATGCTATAATCGACTCATCACCTTCTGACCAAAAGGGTCCAATCTCCTCAGTACCGCGACGATTAGTGAGCTGAATGTATTCTTCTAAATCCGACTGAATATATCTTTTCCAATTATCACGTAAACGTGTATTGAGTTCTCTGCAAGGATCATTATTAGGAAATGTGATTCCCATATCCTTGACGTCAAATTGTTCCGAAGTGGATAGAATCTTCTCTTCCGATGCTTTTACAGTATCTTTGACGACACTAAGGTTGGCTACTAGGAAAATATTTGACAGCGAGGTCGATGGCGCCCCCAGATCTAGGTCCTCTCCTTCCTCTAGTTCCGCTTTATCCAAATCAGAGTCAAATTCTTCTGAATCTATCTCCTGCTCATCAGTCGATTGAGATTGTCCAGACTGAATCCATTCTTCCTTAGTGATGGCCAGTTCTAGAGTCTTATCCGGGTGTTTAGGATTCCGGAAAATTAGGTACGTCCCATTTCTCCTCTCGTCTATACTTACCAAATTATCTCTCTGCCAAGGGCGTCCGAGAATCATGTCATAGGGTAAGGTATCGCTTAAGTAGAATGTTCCTTGTGTTTTAATAATTCCATGATTAATTCGTACTCCGGGAACTCTCCCTGCCAAATAACTCTCGACTCCATGAACATCACGAATATTCATAGTCTTGAGTGGGTGAATCGGATACATTCCCTCGAACTCTTTCTGAAATACAGACTTCTTCATTAAATTCAATTGAGCACCTGAATCGATGAGAGCACTCAATCGGATGGTGTGCTTATTTTTGCCTGATTCCACTGGCATTTTAATAAGTAATGCGTCGTCTCGAGTGAAAAGATTAATTTCTGAAGTCTTTTCCTTTGCTGCAGCTAAATTGACTAAGGCAGGACTATTCTGAGTTGCCTGGAGAGTCACCTCCTTTGATAAAGGATTTTTCCGCTTAATCAGCAAACTGATTTGGTCTGTAATTTCAGAGGATGTGCCCAACAGCTCACGTATCGTCAAGTTAGGAATTGTAGTATCGAGAAGCTTGCTAATGACTGCTTCTTTCTCTACACCTTGAGAAATCTGAGACTGTCGAGTCTTGGTCTTTATGCGTAGAGTGCGCTCATCAATGTGTCTCACATCAGATATTTCCTTCTCAGGTTGGCTATCTGGTAACAGAATTTCCTCATCGTCATCTGGTGCGTTAATGAATTCCTCCATATCGTCATCTGTCACCTCATCAGCCTTATATCTAGGAGACATTATATCGAAAGGAATGATTGGTGTTGAGGCATGAACTGAAGACTCGTCTACCTCTGAAAGGTGATCGGATGCTTCTTCCTCTATTGCGAGAGAAGGGTTTAACTTCTGTAAGAGGGGAAGTGTCTCTTCCGAATCCTGATACCGCTGTGGAAGCTTAACAGCTCGATTTCCAACTCTTTTAGCAATGGGACTGGAATCTCCAGTCACTACTTGAGCTCGAGCTCGAGTGATAGCTTTAGATGCTTTCTCTACAGGGTATACTCCATTAGTTGCTTGATCCCACTCGAATGAGAGCTCTGAGTCAGTGGAAGTGGCTCCCAAATGACAGATGGAATGGGCAGCATCGTCTTCATCAAGATCTATCGGAATAAGCCCAATATAATTTATTTGTGCTGAAGATGAGGTCAGACGGTTTACTGCTTGGAGCACGGACTCTTGTGGACCTCGACGTATTTCTTCTCCATTTGGTAATAAAAATCTGAGTGTAATAGGATCTCGTTTGATAGTTCCATTTCGAAGCCAATTATCTACAGTTGGACAATTACGAAGACCGTGACCTTCTTGTCCACAACCGTAACAGATTAGTGGTCCTTGCCTTATTCCTAGTGGAATGGAATTAGGCATGGTAGCAACTGAGTTAGCTCCTGTTGCCAAGTTATTCATACCAATAGAACGATTGAATGGGGAGCGGAATGATGATCTGTCTGTCATAGGTGAGGAATTAATTTGAGGACGTCGAATAACATCCTTACAAATGGGATCCTTCTTGATAGCCTGATAATACATAACTGCGTAGCTGGGATCAGTTATTGACATGTGGCTCATGTGTGAAATTAAATTAGCCACTTCTGATGTCTCAGCAGCTTTTTCTTCAGACCGCTTAGCTTCGACTTTTTTGGAGACTTGTGCGATCTGTGCTAATTTCTTATCGAGCTTAGATTCCCTTCGCTTGTTATGCTTTCCTCGATCTGATGCCTTCTTAGTGAGCTTCTTCTTCTTAGATGCTTTTCAGCGTCTTTTCGAAGTATGATCTGTATCACTATCAGAGTCATCATCTGACTCGGAGCTGGTCAAGTCTGAAGAATCGGAAGAGGAGTCTGAGGTATATTCATCTCTCTCAATATCAGACTCGTCGTCTGAGTCTATTAAATTAGTGTCGAATCGATTTCGTGTAAATATAACTCGTGCTATCTTGTTAATAGCTTCAATTGGGAAGGCTTCAGTGAGGTCGACATTTGGATTGTGGGCAACATATGTACTCTCAATTCTTTGCCGCAATACCTTATTAATTCCATGCCAAAAATAGACTGCCTCTTCATCTTTAGTCAGCTTCATCTTGGAGACTAACCATCCGCTTATAGTGACGAACTCTCTTTGGTACTTTTTCCAGATTCGAAGGTTAGGAACCCTCTTATCATACCATTTCTTGGCGAGCTTACGAATATCACGGACATTATATCGTGTCTCCTTCAAATCTGCATCATAGTACTCGAGCAAATCTTCGTAGAGTTGTGTCCAGTCACTGATTCTGTAACTTCGAAGTGATTCAATTAAACGTACTACTGAACGAGAGCAGTAATCGATTATTCGCTCACATTTCTCAGCATCTTGTACGTTATATGCATTACAGAGTCGTTCATACCTGCGCAGGAAGGTCTTAATATCTTCATAGCTTCCTGCAAATTTAGTGGGTGCTGACTTACTTCCAAGCGGAGGAAGCATATCTGGAGTGCGGTTTCCAAATGAGGTAGTCATATTGCTGACACTTGATGTAGTGCTCTGAATTGGACTAAGTGTGGATAGAGTGGATAGGGGTGTACTGTTGGAAAGGCTAGTCTCTTCGTCGTCTGATGTATCAAGAAGAGATGTATGAACCGTTCGTGGTTCTAGAATATTGGGGAAAATGTAAGATGTCTCAGTATTAGGTTGCGTAAGACTATCAGTGGGAATTGTCTCGTGAGACATGTATATGAATGCTGTCGTATCTGAGAGTATTAATGATATTTATTTCCCTCGCGGTGGGCTCCAAATTTGTCACACTAGAAAATTTAAATGTAAATTCTCTAGAGCAAGGCACGAGTGGTAAGTACTTGCAGGTATCTGCAAGTATTGTCATCACCCGGGTAGTGCCGCACCCGGCACCTGCCCACCCGGCACTTGCCAACACCCGGGTGGTGCACAGGTGGCAAGTACGGGGTTAGCGAGGCAAGTATTTGGGGCAAGTACTTGCCTAATACTTGCCTCAGTACTAATATATATATTTGATGATTTTTAAGAATTTATTGGGGCTCAAACGAGCCCAACGTCGTTGAGAAACGACGTTGCGGGAGAATTTCTTGCCCGGACCGAGATCGCCGAGTATTCCGGCAACTGCCGGATAAGGATCGATCCGTTGCGATCTCACATCTCTGCCTCCTCCCACCACAGCACAACGTTCGCGTTGTGTTCGTCGGCCTCAGAAATTTTTCTGGGGCTTATTCTGCTCGTCTTCTCTATGTTCTCTTGCTTTTGGAGTCGGGTTTGGCTTGGCGCCGGCCGCTGCGCCCTCGGATACGTTCCGGGGCTATTTCTTGCGCTTGTCTTTGCGACGGCGTCCTTTTGGACTGCGTAAGCCCTCAGGACGAGGCCGCCCTGCTACAGGACATCGACCGCGGACTCGACTACGCTAAGCGTCGGTCGCTGCGCCCTCGGATACACTCCGGGGCGCATTCTGTTGTTCCGCCTTCAGTCCGAGAACCCTCCGCGACGCGTAAGCCCTCGCGACGAGGCCGCCGTACCGTTGACCGGCTGGATCAGGCGCTTAACCAACGGATTTCTCAACAACGCTCAGGACGATAACAATAACGCTACGGCGGACAGCGTGCGTCATGACAATGACGGGCAGCATGAGTGGGATCACGATGGCAGGGGCAGCGAAGACTGGTGATGGCTTTGCGGGCTGGAGGGCGTCGTGGACGCATCCAGCCCCAAAAACGGTGCGTAACTGTTTGTCGTTGCTCTCATATCCTTGCAGGCGCCGTTCTCGCTCACGCACTTCCCCCATCACCTGCCATCATCTTCCTCCTGCACACATGTTGTGTCCCTTCCCTGTTGGTATACAACAGGGTGGGCATTGACTGTGTGTATCGTGCTCGTCGATAGCCCCCGTGCAATTGCCCGGGGGTCGTCGGCGCGCACGAAAATACGGAACACTTGTGCAAGTACTTGCCCACCTGGAAGGCAAGTACTTGCCAAGTATCTCACCCGCGGGTAAAGTACTTGCAGGTGGCAAGTATTGTGGCGGGTGGCAAGTATGGCTTTTCGGCAGCAAGTATTTGCCGGGCGGGTGTCGGGTGCACCCGGGTAAACACTCGTGCCTTGCTCTAAAATTCTCTAGCACAGAGGTTGCTGGAACTTTATATAGGACGAGCTAGTCTGTTTGT
>QLPD01007704.1:0-10327 GCA_003314085.1 Hymenopellis raphanipes | reverse complement strand
CGAATCCAGCGTCTTGCCATCATCATCCTTCGCGTGTGGTCAGGATCCCCTAGTCCAACGACACGTGAGTTAATGAAGGATAACGTTAATGAGGAGGACGGCGTGGAAAGCAGAGTAAGGATTCGAAGGAGGTTGAACTGTTCCGAGGGGGTGAAGTCCGTGGTAAAGTCGTTAATGGATATTTGCTTGACCGCCTTTTGAACGCCAGGGTATGCTATAAGAAAGTCATAATTGGCTAGGAATCCACGTTGTGGTGAAATGTTCAATCGACGGAATAAGAAGGCACGAGCGTGTCGTTGGGTAATGGGCGCCACTCGATTCCAGCAGTGGGCATCAAGGGTGGATTTGATAGCATAAAATGCGATCTGTTCAATGATTTCTAAGGGGAATATTGCGGGAATTGGGTACTAGGATAAAAGGTATGAAAACTGTTTGGGAAACCGAACAGGGGGGGGGGGCGTACCAGTGGGCGCCGTTGGTGCTTAAACATTTCGTCCGGCGTTTGATGTTTGACATCGTCCTGTAGTGGGGATGGTGCTCTGGATGTATTTGGAGACTAGGGCGAACAGTTATATCAAGGTAGATATTAACCAAAAAAGATGGCGTACGACATATACGGAGTGTGTAATAGAGACCTCAACGAGTCAACGGATCATACGAGTTTATCCGTACTCGATCCGCTCGGACATCTCGGAGATCCGATCCGTATGATCCGTAGACCCGTGGCGGGTCAGATCACATATGGATCGCGGATCAGCCTCTGGAGGCACGAGTACTCGTCGCGAGTACTCGTGTTGACTCGCTATTATATAGAGATGTATTTAACCTTAATTTACAAATTTTCTCGAAGTCAAACGGGCCCCTGCGGCGCCCAAACGGGACGTACGCGTCAATTTCTCACCAATTCTCACGACTCGGCAGTTGCCGAGAGGCCGCGTCAGCGTCTGATCGATGGTTCGATCTCTCTCATCTCTCTCTCCCACCACGACCACGACCACCCAGTGAGCGACGGCCGTCGCCACTGCCACTCTGACGACTGTCAGGTGGCCTCTGGGGTGTGGATTCTGGTCTTGGCTTCGTGCCAGACCCGCTGCTGCTGTCTCTGCGACGCAGCAGAGGATGACAACGACGCGACAATACCACGGACCACCGACAATGCCAGACGTGAAGACCAGGACGACTGCGATGATGATGAAGGATCCGGCATAGGACTCGGCGATGGTGAGGATGCGGTGATGGTGAGGATGCGACGGTGACGACGACACGAGTACCCAGGACAACGACGTCAACCACTACCACTACACCATCTCCACCACTATCTTCACCTCCACCACCACCTTCTTCACCCCACCACCACCACCTTCTTCACCTCCACCACCACCTTCTTCACCACCACCATCACCACTCCCACTCCCACCACTACTTCCACCACCCACTCCTTCATCATGCACGACTGAGTGTCCCCGTGCCATTGCCCGGGGATGCACATCGTGCATGAATAGTTTGGGTGCGCGGAAATACTCGAGTCTACTGAGTACTCGACTCGCTCGGCGATCTCGGTGATCCGACTCGTCCTGATCCGTAATCCGTGGCGGGTCGGATCAGACAAGGATCGCGGATCGGACCATTCAGCCACGGATACTCGCGTGATGGATCGCGGATCTGACTCGGATTTGAGTCGTTGAGGTCTCTAGTGTGTAACATCCATAGATGCTGTTATTGATTCTGACCTAACGTCTTTTAGGTCCCAAAGGCGACGTTCGAAGTCACCGAATTTTGGTACATAGTCGGGGGGGCCGAAGTCCCAAAGGTGCTTGACGCGTCCCATATGGATGTCTGGCTGGGTTAGACCATCGTGATATATATAGACGCGAGGATGGTCTCATGACTCGATATACGATGGAGTGCAAGAATATACAAGGAGGCATCAGCAAAATAACAAGTACTTGACGGTCTACTTGGGCTGCTTGGCCAAGTCCGTCAAGTGCACCAAGTCACCAAGTACCACTGCTTGGGCAATCCCAGTCCAAATACTTGCTAACTACCAATGTGCTTGAGCAAGTTGACACTTACTTGAGCAAGCATGACAAGTGCACACCGAAGTATACCTCAAGTGAAGCTTAAGTAGACCTCAGTATAAATACTCGGGCAAATAGAATGGCAAAACGTTGTCATTTACACTATCTACAATGCCCTAACAAGTCCATCATCTAGTCAACATCCTCCGAGCCATCTACATCTGGTTCCCGAGCTCTAAGCTCACTCTTCTTCACAAAGCGACGGTCAACCAGAACGTCATCGTCGTCATCTTCACTGGCAATCTCCCATCACAAGTACGGGACACATCGACAAGCACGCTCACCTAGTGAGCCTCAGAAGCGAACCAGGGTGTTGGAGTCAGCAGTCGCTATCTAACACTGTTCGAGAAGCGAGTGTCCTACTTGATTCATCGAGGTATCGGTTTGGCCATTGGCAAAGCACACCTTGGCTTTTGGAGTCTTCGCCGCCTTGGGGTTGCGTCTGTGGACGTGGACTCGTGGGGTGATGTGAACACTCTGCATACAACGTAAAACATAGCGAGCAGAGAGCGGACACCGCAACCAGTACAAAGGAAGACGTACCTTGCCGGTATCGCACTGCTCAGCGCCGGCGCCGTAAAATTGTTGATTTGCGTTGAATTTGCGTACGCATAGCAATAATCGTTGCGGTTGGTGGTAGTGCAAGGACGCGAGGAGAAAGCAAGGATTCCGCGGCTCAAAGTTGTCGATGCGGGAACAATAGAGACCTCAACGAGTCAGCGAATCACGCGAGTTTATCCGTACTCGATCCGCTCAGACATCTCGGAGATCCGATCCGTATGATCCGTAGACCCGTGGCGGGTCAGATCACATATGGATCGCGGATCAGCCTCTGGAGGCACGAGTACTCGCCGCGAGTACTCGTGTTGACTCGCTATTATATAGAGATGTATTTAACCTTAATTTACAAATTTTCTCGAAGTCAAACGGGCCCCTGCGGCGCCCAAACGAAACGTTCGCGTGAATTTCTCTTAAAGTCTCACGATCCGGCAGTTGCCGAGAGGCCGCGTCATCGTCTAATCGATGACTCGATCTCCTCATCTCTCTCTCCCACCACCATCACGACCACCCAGTGAGCGACGGCCGTCGCCACTGCCGCTCTGACGACTGTCAGGCGGCCTCTGGGGTGCGCATTTGGACTCTGGCTGCGTGCCAGGCTTACTGCTGCTGTCTGTGCGACGCAGCAGAGGACGACGACTTCGGATGACGACGCGTTGTCCACGGCCGCATGACGAAGACGACAAGGACGACAAGCGACGATGGAGGATGTGATGAGGATGAGGATGAGAGATGACAGGGCGCGGCGAGGCGCAGTGAGGAAGAGGACGCCGTAGGGAATAGACGGTCACCGCCATCGCCACCACCACCACCACCACGCCCATCACTCTCACCACCATCCCCACCACCATCACCACCATCTTCGTCACCACCACCGCTCCCGCTCCCACATCCACCACCCCCAGTCCGCATCATGCGTGATTGATTGTCCCCGTGCCATTGCCCGGGGATACTCATCACGCATGAATGGATTTAGGTGGTCGTGTACTCGAGTTTACTCGAGTACTCGACTCGCTCGGCGATCTCGGCGATCCGACTCGTCTTGATCCGTAATCCGTGACGGGTCGGATCATATATGGATCGCGGATCGCTCCTCTTGGCCACGAGTACTCGCGTGATGGATCGCGGGTCAGACTCGAGTTTGACTCGTTGAGGTCTCTAGGGAACAAGCTGGTCGTGGTCGGTGCACACCATGAGCGTGACCAGGTCGTGGGGAGAAGGCAAGAAGCGTTGGCGTGTACCCGTGCCACAAACGAAAAGAATCATCGGTGGACTGGAAAGGAGTGAGCGCCGGTATTAGCGCGGTAGAAGCACGCGCGAATGGACAGAAAAGACGCACCGTGCGGTCTCTCCGGCGGGTACGCTGGCAAGAATGGAATGCAGGACACTGGCAACGAAGACGGTAGTGAGATGGCTCACCTGTGGTCTCTATCAGGGAGGATTACGCGTTGGCGTCGCGCAGCGAGAGACAAGAACACTATAGTCGACCTCGCGGCTGTCGTAAGCCATCGTCGCAAATCCCAGGTTGCCATAGTTGCGAGTGACGTGCTGGGCATGGGTGTCATGGTGTCCTGCTCGTCGTCATCAAGCTTGTTCTGCTCGTCGTTCTGCTCGTCCTCGGTCGTCGTCGCCCTGCTTGTGGTCGTCGTCGTCCAGAAGTGGTGCAGATCTGCTTGCGCGATGGGTTTGCTCGGCGGGGAGGCGGGGAGCAGAAAGGAGAAATCTTTGTCGACACGGCGGCAAAACAGAACGAAGGGAGCCTGCAAAAGTAAATTTAAGTAAAATAGACGATAAGCAATGAAAATACGTACCTTCTTGGGCTGGAAGCGTCCGCGACGCCTTCCAGCCCTCCTCGCCTCGGCGCTGGATGCGGACACGATGGCGCGGGGGCTGCTCCAGCCTCTTGAAGCCCGTCGTCGTCGTCGTCATTGTCGTCTTGGAGTATTGCTGCTCCTCCGGGAGGCTTACGCGTCCCCGTTGCTCGTTAAGAGAGCAGAACGCGTAAAAGTCGTCCTCGCTGCTATCGTAAGCCGCCGTCGCAAATCCTGAGTCGGCGTAGTCGCGGATGGTAGAGACCAGAGCACAGTGGAATGTTGGTGGCCGGTGGGCAGTGGTGGGTGGACGAATGATCCGTCGAATGACTTGGAAAAATCCCAAGTTCAAATCGAACATGCACTGCAATGCACATGATCGATTGCGTGGTCACGCACGGACCATGTGCCTCGGACCGGTTTGATAACCGAGTCCGCGCGCTCATTCTTTCTCATCCTCGGACCGCCATGACCACCCAGGGAGCGACGACTGTTGCTCCTGCTGCTGTGACAATCGTCAGGCAGCATGTAGGGTGTGTCCTTGGCTCTGGCTTTATGTGTAAAAGGTCATAAATAGGCAATTCGGGTTTTCCTGATGCGCTGCCTCTATTAGTATAGACTATTGCCTTTGAGACTCATCAGTCCCAGAATTCTAAATGAGCTACTTATCACTGTGGATGCTACATAGTCCACTATTTGTTGGTAGGAACTTCATTCGAGAGTTGTCAAAACCTCAAGTAATATTTTCAAGTGCAAGTGCTGTCAAGTTCATCTGGTAAGCTTAAGCTATTATCAAGTAGTATGCTCAAGTACAAGTGACCGTCAACCTCAAGTACCTCAAGCCCAAGACCTTGCTATTTTGCTGATGGGGCGTCACGGATAGACGAGCGGAAGACGGAAAGGTTGGATTGACGCGGTTAAGATCGAATTTAGTGCGGCCATGTTTTGGCTGAAGTCAATTGAAATAAATAGGCGTCAACAAAACCACGTTTCTATTACATGTGGGGAGCATAGGTAAGAATCGCCGTAGTTAAATCAACGTCGGTGCTAAGGGCGAGGTAAGTTAACATGAAGTATGGTGGTTATCGGACTAACCATTCGGATAAACTACGTGAGTCCATTAGGGGTGCCAATAGTGGGCTTACGCAGTATACGTTCTGTAGTTGTGGCGTGTACAGAACGGCATGCGCCATTTCAACGCACGAATCATCATCCACCCAAGTAAGAGTCCATGATTGTGCGCTCAGAACGGGATCTAGTTGTTTTGGTTGTTCATGGAGCGGGATCGTCCAGCAGTATTTATCGCCGATGGTGCGGATTACGTTTCGATGGTCGATATCGGGTGACGAGGCAGCAGCGTTACGGATGCAGCGCCATCCACGGTCTTCATATTTCTGAGTTGCTCTTAGATCCATTCCGGCGGTTTTCGTAACGAGAGAGACGTGGTCCCGAAAAGTGGCAAGGGGATAGAGACAGATGGCGTGAGTATAACATATGATGATCATAACGGCTGCTATAGATTGATTAGAGCCGGTATGAGGATGTTGGATGCTATTCTTACTTGAGTGAAAATTCAGGATGGTATGTATCGGATGTTTTCGTGCGACGATGACTTGAATTTTGTTTTCGCCCTTTAGGAAGGTATGCACGCCCGCGACCGCGTCGTAATCATAAGAAGGGAAGTGTTTCAAAAGGGTGGGCTCCTCCGCTTGTGTGAATACTTCGTCGGAAGCGAGGACGCTGTTTGATACGGTGTTGGTGACGAGCGTATATTCACGCCCCTCTATGAATGTAAGGACGTCATCGACAGCGTCTGCAAGGACGTATAAGTCGAGATCGTTGGGAAGGAAAGGTTTTCGAGTATCTTGGAAGAAGGAATGTCCGTGGGATCCGGAGATTAAGCAGCCAGTGGTTTCCAAAAGGATGAGAAAGGCGCTGATGTCGGCAGGGCGGAAATAGCGTATGACGAGCGCGTGTAAAGCGCGCATGGCCTAGGGCTCTGTTAGCAGATCGAAAAATCGTCGAATAGAAGATACCTTACATGTGTGCTTCGAATCATGTTGGAATGAATGGCATAGCGTGCTCGTGTCTCTATAAGTGAAAAATAATGGTAATGTATAAGAGTACATCGGTCACAAGGGGAATCGAGTTGTAGACATGGATTCGTCATGTTAAATCGTCTGTCTCTCGGGTGTTCGTTTGAATGGGCTCAAAAACGGTAAGCCGTCATTATATGTACAGCCATAGTCGTTGAGCTGAATAACATGGATCACTGGTTGCTGCCGTACGTTGGAGTCGGATGTTTTACGCGGGAAGGCGTTCGTCACAAATTTGGGGACTAGAAGTGGGTTTATTTTTAGGGAAGGTGATGTCCAATTATGGGGTTATCATTCAACGATCGCGATCAACAAAGGCAAGACACCAGGTGAGAGACGGTTGTGATCACATTTTCGGCTGTAAAACATCCTCGATGGAAGTGTCTACCACAAAAATTGAGATTAGATCACTTCCGATGCGGAACAGACTTCAAAGTCGAGTACTTGTCCATTCATACTAGATTGACCGGGAGCGAGGCTGATAAGCAGGTGACATCGCCGGTCACCAAGACTGCGGGACATGCGGCACAAGGGTATGATCGCCGAAATCAAGGGTTGGCTTCAATCGAGAGTCTATTTTTATTAAGGAACCCCGACGGAAATGCGTTCATTTTTCAATACCTTGATCGGAAAACGGATATCATCACGTTATCGAAAGAGTAGGAGGGTAAAGACACGTATTCGAATTAGCCAGAAAGTTTTTACACGTGGCTGAGGCAAATTAATACATTTTACTGATCTTCCAGTTCCGAAAGTCGTCAGATTCGCATACCGCAATGTTTTCAAAGAACGTGGGTTTCTTCCTGAAGTCGCTGTTTGGGTTTCGTCGGCAAGGATCAGGGATGAAATCGGGTACATCGCTGAGGAGAAGGTGGTGGATGGAATACGCCACGAGGAGTTCTCGATAACAGATGCGAGGAAACAGAGATGGATTGAAAACCATTCTGTTCAGTGTCTGCCAGCTGTCCCTGTCGAAAATAGCTGGATGTTCTTTGCAGAAGACGGTCAGACATTCCAAATTGGAATTAAGCGGCATGGTCCACAGGGTGTTAACAAGGGAAAAGATGGTACGTGTGCATGTGGGTAGAATGAGGCGTTTCAAAACCGTGCACTGGGCCAGATCCAATTTGAACGTACCGCATCCGCAGGACCCACCGGAGGCTATAGTAGTGTTAGAGCAGTTAAATCGCGAAATAGAGATAGCCGTACTTGTGACTAGTTCCAACTCTTGCAATGTACTCGCAGCGACATGAACTATGGACCGCACGTGGTGTAACCAACTCGGTCGAATAGTTAGGCTCAAGCTCACGAGGTTGGACAGACGTGGCAAAATATGAGTGACAAACAGGGGATCTTGAAAAGGGGGCAGGTCGCGAGCATGATGGTCGCAACGAAAACAAAATCGATGGAGGGGGTGAGTATTAATTTGAGGTACGTTCCCATTCGGGGTGGTTGCCGGCGGTCCAAAGATGGGGGCGATGATGACCACTTCGGAGGCGTGAGACACTGCGGTGGCGACGTCTATGAAGTCCGTCCAAGTGCCGAAACATCGCATCATCCGAATGGAACAAAATCCTGGGAGATGCTGCATGATGGCGGGATTTAAAAATAGACGCACGTGACAGTCTTCAAGTACGAGATGGGGTGAAGTCGACTTGGTGAGGAGGCCAAGAAGGCCATGTAAGGCTATTACGTGGCCTTGTATGAAGGACGTTAAGTGAACGCATCGAATCAGAAGATGATAAGGATGTCGGCGACGAAGAAGGCGTAGTTTGTGATCCAAGTTAGTGTTGCTGAAGGACATGCATTGAAGGAAAACCTTCCGTGCGATGGGTAAGAAGAAACGGCATGTTAAGGCGAGAGCGTTGAAATTGTCTGTGGCGTCGGGCACGAATTCGAAAATGCGCTGCAAGACGTCTAGTGGTAATGATCGGGGTCGAGCGGTGAAAGAAACGGGAATGTAATGAATCAGATGAATCCGACTTGCGGGGTGTTCGTGAATAAGGGAAAGGAAGGCATCACGAATACGTACGTACCTCGGCCGCTGGTTATCCGCGTTGAAAACGTTGCACAGACAATGAGCCATAATAGTGTGAGTGCGTAAGTTTGAGACGCTTCCGATGGGTGAGTAGCCCGTATTTAATAAATACGGATGTTTAGGGTCTATTTAGTAAGTGATCAAAATAGGCGCTTAAGATTTTCATCGTAAGCGATGGCTCACGGTATGGATCTCACCCTTGGACGTGTTCAAGCGATAAGCGAAAGCTATCAGACGATGGCGGTCGTAAGTAGGGCTGTTTGCTTCGAACAAGCGGCTTACCATATAAGCAGAAGAGGAATCATTCCACCGTGAAAGTTTTGTATATTGGACAAATCGCCAAGGCAGCATTTGTCCATATTCCGATATTGTCGACGGCGCTGTCGACTATTGATGCGGTGGAAGCTTGTCGAGATTGTTATTTCCCCGATGCGACTGCATGGGACACGTTGACAGCGTTGCGCATGGACGTGGATGGGATTCGATACGATCTGGTGTTCATAGATCATCAAGAGCGACTTCGGTACACGTTCACAATGCTTAAAAATATTACCGTTTCGGCATTGCTGGAAGAGTCATGGTACTGGGCGGGCCCGGTGATGATTGTGTGTCGTGGTGAAGATGATATCATGATGTCGATGGATGATGTAGGTGACATTAACGAGTTTGTTAACATGTTCGAGCCGTACGTTCATTTTCACAGCTTGAAGTGACGAAGCTTATGATGGTGTAGCGCCTTTAAATCTGTCGTGAGCGTGGATCGGGAAATGGTGATGCACTCTGACGGCGAACCAATGGCCAGGATGCCGACAGAGATGGTGGGAGGAACAGTAGCGTACAGCTATATCTTGGTCGATCCCGACGTTGACTATCGCACGCTGAACAATGTATTCGAACGCCAATTTTAATAAGTGATGTACACGGTCCAATATTTGAGCGAGCGAAAGAGGGCATATACAAACGTCCGTATTCAAAAGTCGTTGGAGTCACTGACGGATGTTAGTTACGTCGACGATTCATTCAGTACTCACAAAATAAGTTGCTGTGTGCGGTCATCAGCTGTACCAGCTTTGGCGTAGCTAGATACTCTGCGCTCGAAAAAATTGGCCTTGGTGTCCAGAGAGATCATTTCCATGAAGTCGAGAGGATTGTTGGTATGGTAGTGTTTAGCGTAGCCCAACGCTGATAAAAGCCAATCAGCCACGTACTCGACGTACTTCAGCATGGCTTCTTTGTTGAGTCCAAGGACGTTTTCGGTGAATGCACCTATGAAGCGGTTAACATAACGAATAGAAGCATACAAGTCACTTGCCGGTCCAAAACTCTGTTTCCGCTTGAACTGCTTCATGCATCATGGCGGTGACGACTGACGCGGGAAGTTGGTCTTGAAGTAAAGTATAAATTTTACAGCCGAACAATGTATGCAGACCTATGATTGTCTGAGAGACGTTTTAAAAGGTGGAATGGTTGCTTACCTTCGTCGCGGGAGATGAACTCGTTGGATAAGACCAAGCCCGGCATGAGGTTTCGCTTACGGAACCAGAATATGGTTGCGAACGAACCGGAGAAGAACAGTCCCTCGACAATAACGAAAGCGACCAGGCGCTGAGCAAAAGTGGCGTCGGATGTGATCCACTTCGAGGTCCATTCAGCTTTGGTGCGTACGGTTGGGACGGTGACGATGGAATATAATAAATGATGCTTTTCCGTTTCGGTTTCGACGTAGGTGTCAATGAGTAGAGCATA
>QLPD01007688.1:0-12194 GCA_003314085.1 Hymenopellis raphanipes | reverse complement strand
CGGACGGACAGCTGAACTGAGCTCGCGTAGGCACCATGCACATTGCCAAGTCTTTCTGTCGGAATTTCGTTGCGCCACTGAATGAATGGGCGGCGACTTATCCAAGGCGCGGGCCACCGGACGACCATGTTTCAAGGACAGCATTAGTGCGCATGTCACTAGCTTCTTATGATCTTTATGATGTATCCCATTGGACAGTGGCGTCCCTAAGAGGTGAGGATCGATCCATAATGACGCCAGGGTATCGTTGGTCGAGGATATCAACCATGAGTGTCCGCTGGTTTCCTCCCAGGTGTGTTTTATGAAGATGCGTACACCATCCTGACTCTCCGTGTCGGATTCATTTCCTGCAGGAGGTGATATAGTGTTTGGCATGTAAATGGAGTGTGTGGCGTAAAGAAAGGGAAAACTCGAGTGGAAGCGGTCCGAATGCCTGGACATGTATCGACGTACACGCTTCCGAAGCGTTCGGGTCTCTGAATAAGACAACGGCGCTCCGCCCTTGTCTGCGTCTACTATTGTGGCTGTCGGCGCGTCATCTCCGAGTCCGTCGCCAGTGGGCACGCTGAGTTGAATGTCTAGTGATGCAAACATGAGGGGACGCGGGAGGAAGAATGATGGGTCGCCTCGCCAATGTTACAGCCTTTATAGACAAGGAGGTGCGGAAGCGTGACGGCAACCAGGCGTCTATTGAGAATGATGATCGTCATTGTTGTTATTGTAGTTCTGCACAGCAGAGGTGTGGACTGCTGACCTGAGGCAAGAACTTCCAGATGAGGATGTATTACCGATATCTGGGGCATCTCTTCATTAAAAACGTGTTGGCTACATCACTTGACGAAAATAGTTGACGACAAAGGTATCGGCTTTCTTTCGTTTCCGTCATCCTGTGTTGCACATCACGATGCTGAGCGGTAGTTCTATGAATATTCGGTCCTCAATCAGCAATTGGCGAACGTCCATTTGACAGTTTGAACAAAGTTGACCACCATGGAAAGGGGAGAGCCAACTTCGGAACTTACCGAAAAGCCGATTACGTAAACGTTATCCTTTTTCTTCTTACCCTCATGTCCTTTTCATGGGTGGCATAAAACAATCAACATGTGTCGCGTTTCTGTCACTACAACTGTTTAGTGACTTACTTCTCCTCTCACAAGTCCCCTCTTCGATTACCGCTGCATCGACACTACTAGAATTCGTTCTTGTTCATTTCCTCCCCGCCACAATCACGTTCATCTGGGAGACCTCGCAACTACTTCACTGCCTTATTGAAATCACTACCCACTGAAAACGCACTTTCTCCGCGTTCTCCATTTTGTGCTTTCAAGACTATCTTACTTCTGATAGATGGGCTTGTCAGACTAATCACATCGGGAGCGAGCGTTGACTTCGGCTAGAACTTCAACTTCAACTTTGACCGCTAGCACCAACTCCTCTTGTCCGCCTGGGAAGTACTTGCACTTCGGCTCCGATAAATATGGCAAGGACTCCGATCCTTTTGAAGAACGCAGGAGACCAGTCTGCCCCTCAACGTATGTGTTTCCTTCCATCAATAAAACACCGCCGCATATTGCTGAACTCATCAGAGTTACCGTCAGTAATCTCCCAATCGAGGTATTGTTTTCTGTCCATGAGGTGATTCTCCCTGACCGACTTCGAAGATCGTTTTTACATCGATTTGCGAAGCCTCCCATTTACGCTTCATCTACAACATTATCCGTACACGTTTGAGCGGAAATTCTATAACG
Source organism: Hymenopellis raphanipes (assembly GCA_003314085.1). Classification (NCBI taxonomy): domain Eukaryota; kingdom Fungi; phylum Basidiomycota; class Agaricomycetes; order Agaricales; family Physalacriaceae; genus Hymenopellis; species Hymenopellis raphanipes. The sequence continues at coordinate 10,446 of QLPD01007688.1, read as the reverse complement.
AGCAAAGGTCATGTGTTCATCTCGGCGTCTACGAATTGCATCGATAGACGCCCTCGAGGCCCAAGCTTCCTCAAACGGTGCGATTACGCAACCTCTCCGTCCTTTCCCCTTCACCACGATGGCTGCTAGGTTTAACCTGTCTGCGACCTTCTTCACTTTGGACGGAACGAAGGTCTCACAACGCAATGCAAGGGCCTCTGGGGTACGACATGGTACTGTTCGAGAGCAAACTCCTCTGACATCATTCCACACTCTAGGGTATTATTCCGAAATCTGCCAGCGCACAATCCACTGGGAAAGACCAAGCTAGCCTTGCTCTTCAGGATGATGAGGTATGTAACTGTTACTGTGGTGTTGTGATATCGCTAACCGTCTTTTCTTAGGGTAGCGAGACGTTAAGCGTCTACGGCACCTGCGCCTCTGGCTTTAGTGGCCTGTCTTCTCCTACTTCGCTAGACGACATACTTTCTCCCTTGACCTCTCCACCGTCTCTTCCTACCTTCGAGTCGCACGCAGTTCAGACGATCCCGTACTGCATGGACGACTCCGACACTATGTCACACAAGATTTCCACAATCTACTCTAATCCCTGCCCATCATGCGACTCACTTAAATCCTACCTCCTCGAGCAGTCTATGCGAATGGAAGACGAGCGTTCCTTTGCTCGCAACCAGCACTCCCGTTATCAGGCATTTACGCGAGATCTCATGGAGAGCCTCCGATCCTTCGACTCTGTCCGTGATCAATTACGTTCGGAACGCGACAGGATGGAGGCCCGTCGGAACGAGGCGATTCGCGAGAATGCGGTATTACTGGAGGCGTTGAAGGTCTACCAGCAGGCGACACTAGATCTCCAATCGGAAGTAGCAGCTCTCAAAATGGACAGGGCGCGCCTGGAGCGCGAACGTGCTGCGCTCCAAGCTCGCCTTGATAGGGCTGATCACGTCGCATCCGAGGCAGAGCATCTCGAGCATGAGATACAGAAGAGCAATCGCCTCGCTCGACGGAACACAACACAATTACGAAATGAAAATTCTGCCCTTCGTAACCAACTATCTCGGACGAAAGAAGAGCTGGACGTCAGTCGTTCGAGGTGCAAGATACTTGAACTAGACAGTTTGGAGCGGGCGCAGGAGAAGAGAGAGCGCGAGGAGAAGGCTCGGGAGGAAAGCAGGCGCCGGCGCGAAGCGGAGGAGCGGGTGCAGAGGTGTAAGAAGGCTCTCGAGGCAGAGGAGCAACGATGTCGTCGGCGGGACCGGGACCAGTTCGGTGTTGGGGATGGGCCGTGGACGGATGCCAAGGCGCTGAAGCGGTCTGGCGCTCTGCTCAAAGAATTTCAGAATGTGACGTATACCATCGATGGACGACCTCTGACGATACGGAGTATCCCTTGGCCGGTCCTTGTTGATCCTCGAGAGTTTCAGCTGAAGCAGTTGTTGACGGGGGATCTCATGGGCGAGTTCCTGCGCGTACTGAAACCGTCGATGAAAGAAGAACACTTCAGGTCGTATGTGATGAAGCTGAAGTATGTTTTTCACCCGGACAAGTGGCAGTCGAGGAGCTTGTTGAAGACGGTGTTGGATGACAGTTTGAAGACGGAGCTGGAAAGGGCTGGTAATGCGGTTTCTCAAGCCGTCAATTCCTTTTCAGCTGACCAGTAGACGTTGGTATGTAACCGACGCTGTACCACTACGATATATTATATTCTAGTACCTAGTGTACTCTTGGCATTTAATTATAATAGCGTGCGCCTTACTCGACATGCTCAAGGAAGTAGGAGACATAAGGGTCGAGAAATGTACAGTTTCATTTATTCACGATACAGAACGAGATTCAATTTAGTCAATTCCTATTGATGCTCATGCCCTCTGATTCCCAGTACCACCGCGGCAGAAAGCCCACTCGATCTTCGCCTCCCACAACTTCTTTCACGTGCTCATCGTCCAATTTCACGATAGATGCGCCCACTTTCGGCGTGAACTTGACTCTCCAAACCGTGTGCGGTTGTCTATCCGGAGTTGCCTGAATAGTGTTTTTCAAAAAGGGAATGAACTGCTTCCACCAATCCAGACAGACGTTGGCATCCCAAGCATCAGGCTCGTTGTGTATGGATAGCGGTATGTTTTTGGTTTGGAGGGTTTCCAGGTATCTTAGTTCTCCGCGGTCGGTCTTGTTTCCAACGATAATCTTCTGCAGATGATGTACAGAGTTGAGTCCAGCCAGCTCAGAAGAAAATACGGTGAATACACACTGGGACTCCAAGGAGGAACGACTGAATATACCACTTGAGCATCTTGCTGTCATGATGCGTTCAACGCTCAATGGTTTTAAACAGCGGACAAAGCGACCTACTGGGCGTGACCAGGCAAATCCTTTGATATCATTCGGGAGACCTTCAGTTCTACGAAAGAACGCGTATTACCCGCCACGTTATCCCCAGCATAGCGATCTGCGATACGAGTCGTTCAGTATATCGATGGGTGGTATTGTCGAACGAATAACCTTGGACGCAATCAACCTCTCCACCCATCAACACTTGCGTATCGCCCAGATGGACCTTGACGACGTGCTCCCACCGAACATTGGTATTGACGTCTCCTCCCCACCCTGCGGGTGGGTCGACAGACACGCGTCGAGAGGTAGACGCTTGAGGAAGCGGAGGTGTAGGTGACGTAGCGTATGATTCAAACGCATATGCACGGTATATTTTCATCCGCTGATGGTTATTCAAGTTCCTCTTTCTGTCGTGCTGCGCATCATTTCGTGCATTCAAAACTAAAAAGGAATGCGTACCGTTCCTCCAAGATAGACTGATCAAAGTACAACGTTCCATTAACACACATGATGTTTACTTGCCCGAAGCGGTTGTCGTACGGAGCGCCCAAGATCCTGGAATACAATCAGCGACAAGGTCAGGCCTTGAATCACGATGTACTTGGTGATAACCTGGCGCCACGAGACCACCCCGTCGGACAGATTGGTCCCATGTTCATTCTTCACACGCTGAAATGCTTCGAGAAGGGCGTCGATTCGTCCTTTATCCTCGTCGAGAATGAAGCGGTTGTACCCATACGATAGGTTGGCCTTGGGTGGAGGCTTCACATAATACCTCAAGGCGGAGGTGTCAAAGTGTACCGTGCGGGCGGCGTCAAATGAGAAGGAAATGATAGAAGTCTGCGTCTTGAATTTGGGAGGTTGACGAGTCCAAGCTGGCGGCGTGTCGGTGTTGGGGTACTGAAGCTGCGCCGGAGAGCTTTGCGGTTCAAGTGTTCCGGGCTCCATCGATTGGGAGAGGCCACTGGGACAAGGAAGAGTGGTGTGATTGTCGGTTTAGCGAGGGAGCTGATGGTGTGGAGATAGAAGAGGCCGTGCGAGGATTTTGGTGTCTGGACTTGCGGCAGGATGCCGACCTGATGAGGTCGCATTTAGAGAGTTTCAAGTCACACCAGGTCCAGTTAGGTGACTGTAGGCGGATACAAGATACTTTGGGTAGGTAGGTAGGTAGAGACGGCACCAGGTCCCAATCAGGAACGGCCGGTTGTGAAAACGTTACCGGCGGGCAAGACCTTGTTTTCACACGATGACTGAGGATATCAAGAAGGTGCTCACGCTTCTCTCACCATCGTTTCAAAGGCGCAAGGCCCCGACACCAACTTAAGGCTGGTTGCCCAACTACAGAGCAAGAAAATGGGAACCACAAAAGATAGTTATATTAAAGAACACAGAAGTACAACTTCAAGGGATGTAATCAGAGTCCGAGTCACTATCACTTTCCATCTGTGGGTGGGGCTGTCGTGCACGAGCAGGAGCAGAGCCCGGAATTCTCCTATGCCATGTCCGCAACACCAGCAGTGGCCTGTCGTACCGTGGCCGTTCGAGCTCAAAGGCTTTAAACAGCTCCATCACCTCGTAAACGAACTTGGCCACGGGCGGAAGGCATAAATCTTGGAAATTCAAGCCCCGAAGAATCTCGACAGCATGTCCTGGGTCTATTGGATGCACAAGGTTAAGGTGAGGCAGTTTAGGTGCGAGAAGAGTTAGCGCGGCGGAGCGTTGGGTGTCGATGAGTTGATGTTGACGGTTTGGAGGGGTCCGGATAATTCCAGCCTTCAAAAGGCGCGCCCGTGGCGGTCCTGTATCTAAAATGTATCAGTGTCCAATTGGTTGCTTCGAGAATCCAAGGGGCATAAGCGACCCATGACCAGGACTCACACGCACTCGTCTGGCGCCCACCAACATCGCCTCCTTTGGGTTCATCTTAGCTACCTTCTGATTTTCAGAAATGTCGCCAATTCCTCTGCCTGCCAGTGTACGTGACATCCAAAACGGGTGCCAGAGCGAGGGCTTGTCCGACTTTCGAATGTTTGAACTCCATCGTCTCTTTCTCCTACGGCTCCAACCATACCCAGAAATTTGATGACTCGGCGCGGCGATACTTCGTGGAGTCTCCAGTTGGTAACACTTTAAAAAGCAAGCTCACGCACCGGTGTTCCCAGAAGAACTGGTTGAAAGTATAATTTGATCAACTTCCTATCGATTGTGAGTGCTATCAGGTCTGTCCATCCCCGTGGCATTCATCTCTTGTATCTCTCCCTGTCACCGTTTCATATGTGGAGCGACATTAGAGTTGCACGAACGATTCTGTACCGTTTTGGTACCGTTTCCTTGACCTTTGCGAGGCAATGTCAATAGGCTGAACATTAAGCAGCAGCAGAACGTATAGCCACCTCGAGTGCAATGAATCTCTCCGCCTATCGCGAATTGCACACCCCTAAGTTCCTTCTCAGCGCCGTCTCAACCGGGAGGACCACCAGTACTAGACGTGCCCGGCAGAGGCGTCTCTGTCGTTGCGTAAGACTAGAATGCTTGACCACCAAGGCGGCTTTCGTTGATGCTCTGACATGTTATCCCTCTACATAAGTTTACTGGAAATTAATAGTGAACGTACTTGGGCTGCATTTTCACATTATATCATTGAAAGGCATGACATCGAATTGCCAGTCGTGACGGAGAACCTTGATTCTACGGTGGTCGGTTACGAAAGGAGTGCCGTTGAATACGTGGTCATCACCCCGCACCAAGCTATCTGGTAGACCGGCAGGTCGTGCAGGACTGATAGTCAGCAGCTGGTCGTCCAGCTTTCCATCCTCCCTTGGTGGAGGAACCCAGTCATCGTATCCACACGAGAGCTGGGCCGCAGACTATGATTCTCCTATAAAATCGCATTGGATGACGGGGAAGTGTAGATAGTATACCACAAACTGTCGAATGGAATTTACATGACCATGTGCAGTTGTGGGGCTCGTTTGTATGCCCATCTGCGCCAGAGAATACCAGTTGGAAAGTCGCAGGTTGTGTGGCGAGTACGATTCGATTCAAAGGATTCCAAGATATATATTGGATGCGGGTTCGGTGATGAAGGAGTCAAGTATCATTTTGTTGTTTCCCTAATCGACCACTCTTAAAATGAAGCATAGACTAAGATATGAGTGACTCACTGTAGATGAGGCGGTTAGGATGCCGCGGCAGATCCCTTTCGCGGCCTTGATCGCCGAAACACGTGTCATGCCTGTTGTCAGCAAAGTGCAAGCGAAGTCTCGCATTTCTGTCTCTTCCTCCCGCACTTTCACCTTCTCTGTATTGTCCTGGCCATTGGCCTCTTGCTTTTCCTTTCTTTCTGGTCCAGCCTTGGTGCTTTTGCTTGCTTGATTCGGATTTAGCACCGCTGCCAAATTTACTCGTAGCCAGGCACGATTTGACAGCAAGGGGAATCGCGAGCGTAGGATGAACACAGCGGCGCGGTATATTCTGTTGATTCTCGGCGTTGTGGTGCGTTTTCCATATGCTTTGCGTATGACACGTCTATATCATGTACGCCACAGATCACCATCCATTACACCCTCACGCTCCTTCACGAGCCATATGGGCGCGCTACTAAGCATTTCTTCGCCCCTACCGATGTCGACCCGACGAGCGTTCCGTTGGAATATTATGTTCCTCCAGGTGTGCAGGATCCAGCATGCTATTCCCGTCTTACACCCAACGTAGATTCGGAATCTATTATTCCATTGAACATCACCGCACGCGCCAACGCTGCGTTCGTAATCCTTGCCCGAAACAGCGATATCGACAACACAGTGCGCAGCATACGGGAGATGGAGGAGCGTTTTAATCGTCGTTTTGGGTACCCGTATGTGCTGCTAAACGAGGTCGAGTTTACCGAGGAATTCAAAGAGTGCGTCCTTTTATTACCCTACTTTTTGTTTGTGGACTGATAAGCTGTAGACGCGTATCCGTGTTGACGTCGGCAAAGATGGAGTTTGGGGTTATACCGAAGGAGCATTGGTTCCAGCCCGATTGGATAGACGAAGACCGGGCGACCAAGGCGCGGGACGACATGGTCAAGGATGGGATCATTTATGCTGGTAAGTGACGCTGGCCTTTATGACTTTGGCGCTCACGCCGCCGCCTAGGCAGCGTCGCGTATCGCAACATGTGTCGCTTTAACTCTGGCTTCTTCTTCAAACATCCGCTGTTGCTGCCGTATCGCTGGTACTGGCGCATCGAGCCCGACGTGCACTTTCACTGCGATATGCAGTACGATCCGTTTGTCTTTATGGAGCAGAATAAGAAGGTTTATGGTGAGGCATGTAACATTCAGATTGTCACCATGCTGATGAGGCAGGCTTCACGATAACCATGTACGAGTTTGAAAAGACGATCCCGACGCTATGGGGGCACGTCAAGGACTTTATGCGGCTGCATCCCGAATACGTCGCGAAAGATAATGCTATGGATTTCCAAAGTGGGGACGGTGGCGAGACGTATAATCTCTGTCATTTTTGGTCCAATTTTGAGATCGCGGACATGGAGTTTTGGCGGGGGAAGGCGTATCAGGATTTCTTTGCGTATCTTGAGAAGCAAGGTATGTTGGTCGTGGTCTCTATTGTCTCTCGCTCACTGCACATCACCAGGCGGCTTCTATTATGAACGTTGGGGAGACGCGCCTGTGCATTCGATCGCGGCGAATATCTTTGCGAGGAAGGATCAGGTGCATTTCTTTGATGATATAGGTGAGTGTTTTGCGATTGTTTTTTTCGGACTAGCTGATACTCGTGTAGGCTACGAGCACAACCCGTACACCCATTGCCCGCGGGACGAGGCTGTGTGGCGGCAAGGACGGTGTAGCTGTGATCGCGCACGGAGCTTTGATTATGATGGATATTCGTGTTTGAGCAAGTGGGATCGATTGGTGGGTGAGCGGGGGAGGTAGGGTTTTGTGATCTAGCAGAATTTATTGTTACTTGTGTGACTGCATGTTTTGAAAAGTTCATTCATTGTATTACTAGTAATATAAGCTAGATGCATGCTTGTTGTAGGCTGACAACCTGTAGTATGAACAGTGACTTCCATGAATAGTTAGGTGTGTCCATATGTAGGACTTCAATTGGTAGTGAATATATTTGCCTCTGGAAGAGGTTCCCTCATTCTACCTTCAGGGTCTGTTTGGGACAGGTGTATCTGGCTGAATTTGCAGAGATCCTGGGAGACCTCAGGGAAGGACTTATGGTCTGTAGACCAAAAAAGTTACGCACAATGACCAACGAATTGCATTGAGGTGGAATCGAACCCCCGACGGGTCGAGAGGAATGGCAAGCAACAACCCAGGTAACCACTATCCCGTTAATGCGTACGCCTCATATAGCTTCCATCATCATGTGTAAAAGATTCGACAGCTCAACACTAATAGGACGGCGTTGACTAGCCGATTTCAATGGAGGCGCAGCAATCGTGTGGGCAGTTCGCTGATGGTGTGCCTCCGTGTAATCATGTTTACGCGCGCGCGATCTGACATACGTCACGGCCCATTTCATTTCCCCTGTCTTCCACCCGTGTCTCACAGCTTGCCCTCGTTCTCTCGCTCTCTCGCTCTCTTGCCAGTCCTATTTGAGCTGCGCCTGGATCTTACGCGACAAAAGACGAATACCCGATAGATTCTGCACGCACGTTCCCGCCCAGACGTCTCATCGCAAGCACAGTGTCAGTGTCAGACGACTCACGCTGAGCCCCCGCCGAAATCATGTCTACTTCTCGGGCGAAGCCCACGTCTGCGCAGCTCCTGATAAGCGCCACGCGCGGGTTCGACCAGCTTTTCGCCAACGACATCCCCGGCGCACGCCGCACATTCGAGCGGCCCGTCATTCTCGCTCCAGATACGGATGTCGATGCATCTGCTGGTACGTCTCCCGCCCGCTTCCTTATGCCTGCCCGATCCTCATGCATCCTGTAGAGGTGGCGGATTCACCATTCCACCAGCTCGGATTGGGCGTGGCAGTGTTCTTGGAAGCCGCGCTTGGATTGGAGCGTGAAAGGATGGAGGATGCCGCGAGGGTGTTGAACGAGGCTGTGGCGTCGACTGCGGCAGCGAAGAAGGGCGGCGGCGGTTCCTGGCTTGGTGGTGGGTCCGCAAAAGGTCAGCTGGTGGCTGTTTCCGTTTCTGTCGTGCTCACATTCAATCCGTGCTTATAGGCGCTGACGCGGGTCTGGAATACGAAATCCTCAATGCAGACGCGGTGGTTCTCGCAGGTCTTGTGAATGCGTTGAGCGAGAGTTATATGGGATATCTGCAGTGCATATATGCGTTGAATAGGTATGCCCATGGTTCCTTTGTTGGCGTCAAAAGCTAATTGCGAGCAGTGCCCACTCTAAATTCACGAAATTGTATAAAGAGGTCTTTCCAGATGGACTAGACGGGTATCGCACTCCGTCAGTGTCTAGAAAGGGCTCGGGCGATTCTCTGGCTGCTTCGTTTGCCACGTCTGCTTCCTCAACGACGTCGTCAACTGGGACCGAGACTCCATCTGGGTCCAAGACTAAGGAGAAGAAGAGCACAAGCATGTTTAGCAAGTGGACGGGAGGCTCGTCGTTGACTGTTCCGGGGACCAAGTCGAGGCCTGCTAGCATAATATCGACGAAAGGTGAAGGAGGTGAGGCGGTAGACGAGATGATCATTGCTGGGACGGCATTTGGATTTGGACTGTTTAATTTAGTGTTTTCGCTGCTGCCCAAGAGGATTCAGTACGTGTCTTTGGTCTATCCGTGTTTATCTGCTAACGCGTAAACAGATCTGTCGTAGGCTTTTTCGGGTTTAAACATGACCGTGCGTTGGCGCTTAGAGCACTGGCAGTGTCGGCTGCAAAGAGTGACGTGGTATGCGGCTCGCTTTGTGTACACTTTCTACGCCCATCTCATACGCGTTCAGCACTCGGTATTCGCGGGACTGGTGCTCATGACTTATTATGGGGTTGTATTACTCCTCAGTGGGTGGCAATGCGACGAGGCTCATATCGTCCGGCAGTATAGGTGTGTACCGTCTTCCATCTAGACGGCTCCCTTCTGTCGTAACTCTGTGTATCTGCTGACACTTTGAAAAGAGCAATCGTGGACAAGGTGGAGGGTCGGTATCCGACGGGAACGTTATGGGTGCTTAACAGGGCAAAGATATTGAGAATGGAGGGGCACTCGGCAGAGGCGGTAGGAGTGTTAGTTGGAGGATTGGGTGGTGTCGATGGTGGTGTGGGTAAGGTACTGGCGCCACCACCGGGAGGAGACGCGGCTAAAGAGAAGCCAAACGTCGACGTGAAGTCGGACTCTGAGGGCGCCGAGACGGAGGAGAAGACCCCGCTCCAACCTGTAACGCGTTGGCGACAGGCGGACACGCTGCTCGTCTTTGAGCTGGCGTGGACTTTGCTGGGTGACCGGCGGTATGAGGAGGCGGCGGGGTGGTTCGTGCGGATGACGGAGCTGAATGGCTGGAGCCACGCGACATATTATTTCATTGCCTGTGGGTGTTGGAGTGCGCTGGCGAATTCTCGCGATGCTTGTGAGGAGGAGCAGCGAACGGAATATAGGACCAAGGCCAAAGGGCTTTGGGACGCACTTCCTGGTCTGCTCGAGCGGAATGGGCGCAAGATGGGCGGAAAAGACCTGCCTGTAGAGGTGCTCATTCGCAAAAAGAGTAAGCTTTCATTCCGTTATATATCTAATACTCATCGCTTGCAGTAACCTTCTACGCTGCTAAATCGGCGCGATTGAATGCGGACGTGATTTCATGTATGGCAATTTCGCCTGCGGAGGAGATGGCTGTGTTTTGGAATACACATTCTCGTATAAGTCGCGAGGTGGCGGAAGGACATGTGAAGGAGTGGGCAGGTTTAGCGCCGCAGGTAGCTGTGGCCGGGTTTGAGGCGGCGACTTCAGCTGGGCCGATTCTGGATACGGCGGAGGAGCGTGCGATTCGGGCGTTGCTCTTGGGTATCGTGCTACGCACTCTAGGCGCGTATAGTGCGTCCCGGCCCTTTTTCAAGGAAGCGCAGAGGGAGGGTGGGGAGGTGAAGGACGGGTGGGTTCCGGGTGTTGCGATGTTTGAGGAGGCGGTGGGGATAT
>QLPD01007680.1:0-10487 GCA_003314085.1 Hymenopellis raphanipes | reverse complement strand
CCCCGCGAACGCCGCAAGTGCCGCAAAGCAGTCATCTGGATCTCAACTACGAACATGCATGGCTATGAACTGCGCCAGTAACTAGATCAGCACTGCATAGAAGGCGAAAGAAACATTGGACACACCAGTAGCATTGGCACGGACGGACGTACTTCGAAAGCCTTACGGATGGCCTTGTCCGCTAAGTCATTGACCTTTTGAGTAAACTTAATATGCGTCGCGACATATCTCCACACAGGCGGCTACGACCGCTCCCATTTGAACGGTGCGACACCGCTTCCCATATAGTACGTCATGTCCAGCCAGGCTTGGTGACAATCCTGAGGGATGCATGCGCGTGCCAGGATTGTCGGAGAAGGTAATTATGAACCTAGCATACAGATACGTATAAACAATTACACTTACAAATACAAGTAGGTAGATGACTAGTATGCCTCGTCTTTGCCGACAGATGTTTCAAAAGCAGATAACTCTGGAGGCGCAATTTTTGAGGTAGAGCGATGGTCTTCGCCACTGTTCTCTGTCCTATCAAGGTGGCTAGGAACATTGCCGATCGAGGTTCGGGTTTCTGGGCCCTCGTTATATCTAGAATTCCAGCAGATCTCATTCGAAATAGAATGAATGGAGTCACCCTGACTTCGTCCTTGGCTGACGCGTATAACAATGCTACAAAACTAGGGGGACAAGCACGTTGAAAAAGAGCGACTGGAGAGCGAAATCACGTACCACGATGCCCTGTGAATAATCCTGATCAGTCCGCTGGTTGCGTGGCGTCATTAAAACAACATACAATGGTAGGAGCAGACTGAGAATGTCTTGTCAATAACAACATCAACTCCGGTTCTGAAAGAAGGGCTCACAATATCCACGAAGATACAACTTACGGACGATCGAACCCCGAGACCGATGATTATACACAAAGACACGACAGTAGTAGCGGCAGCTAGAAGAAAGTTGAATCCCCACTTGAAACGCAGTCATAGGACATACCTGATTCTACGACAAGAGCTACTATCCGTGTAAAAGAATTGACCGTCTTGAGGTCGCGAGTTCGGTTTGTTACGCTAAGAATTCGATAAGCAATGAGTCCTGCAGAGACACGGGTCAGATATGGGACGAATTGCACGGGAAGTGACCTGCCGGAACAGACAACATTGACGAGTGGCGTCAAAGAGAAAAAGACGGTCAAGGCCGTTGAAAGCTCAGTCGATACTCCAGTGAAGCCAGCGGCCAGGTATATCCACCAAATGCCAGACCCTAAGCAAACTTGAGCGACAGCACACGAAGGTTCTGGTTGAGTCGCAACTTACCAAGGTCAGCAAGGGCCACGAGAACAGGAATCACAATGACTATGAAGCTGCTATTCCACACAATGAAAGTTCGGAAGATCTAGAGTGGCGATGAGCGCATGGGAGTCAAGTTAAATGCGAATACGTGCCAGAAATGCATCATAAATGAGTACGACAAGCATAAAGAGGGTGGAGAGGAGCAAACTGATTGGCGACGCGTAATTTCCCATGTTAATAACACCTCTGCTAACATTGGCATATTTGTACGCGTTCATGGCTTGTTCAACTACAGCGAGACATCTCTGCAACGTGATTTGAGAAGACCCTGTATTTGATGAAACGACAGAATTACCATACTGATGAGCACGAGGAGTAAGACGTGTGTGGTTGTGAGGTACGTATGGCCGCGCCCAGCCTTGTAGCGCTGATAGAGCAACTTGCTGCACTCTACTCCAATTACCAGGTATATCCCTAGCTTCTATCAGTGAACTCGACAATGTAAATCACTCAGCAGCGCACCAAACAAAAATGTAGATGCGTAAGACCCAATGAGTGAAGCGTCGTGAACGTTCAGTGCCATCGCGAAAGGAGGCTCGACGTTAGAGGTGTACGCCCGCGGTTGGATATATATACCTCCACATCTAAGCCTATAGAAATACGAGGGGGAAACACACGATCATTTAGACCAACCCGCCATTTGAGAATGAGACACCATCTCACCCCCGAAGCCGCTAGTAAAAAGAGAGCTTAGGAGGATCGGATGAGTCGAATTTCCTTGCGTCTAAGCAAAACCGGATGCCGAAGAATGCCGAACACAGAAGCGGAAACGATGCGATGGTTGTAGCGCATTACAATCATATCCAGTCTCGCCAAGCCGGTTGTGAGCGAGCGAGGGGTTGGGGGAGGCACAGGAACCGTGCACGGACGTGGGACAGGATCGACCGCTGGATGCAAGATAAAGGGCGGGTAGAAAATAAAATAAGGAACAACGAGATGTCCATAAATCCCGACGAGTCGTGAGTCGCAACGGTGGGAGTAAGAAGCAGAAAAGTTGACCGTGGGAACAGGCACGTTGCTCGACTGGCGAGCCCAGTGGTTTGTGAGAACCAAGATGCTTAGACTCCAAGCACAGGGTATTCTGAACTTTGTAAAAGCGTAGAGGGAGTAATACCTTCCCTGTGGATAATCTTACATATCTATCGTACAAATTATACAATCACCGGAATGGACTGCTCGAACTTGGATGTACGTCTACTCAGAGTAGCGCGCTCAGGTCCAGACTAGAAGCGAGGAGTAAGGAGGATCTGTGACGATGAAGTGTCGCTGCTACGTACTTGTCTTTTGCCCATGCGTCCCACACTTTCTGGGCAGCCGCGAAATGGAGCAAAGGATTTCCATCATCTGGAGGCGGCGGCACTGCAGAAGCCGAACCAGGCCCCAGAAAACCAAAATCGCCGGTCGCATCGTAATAGAGGGTTGATTGCGAGGGAACCGTCGCAGTATTATCAGGAAAGGGGGCTAGGGCAGAAGAATCGAGTGAGTGATCTGCTGTGCCCGGTGGACTCTGGAACATGGATGATTCCGTTAAAATGTCAGTCGACGTCGCGTCTTTCTTGGACAACGAGTGTGAACGTGATCGCTTTGCCGTGGCTGGTACGTGGCCCACTAAGGAGTCCGGAATGCTCGTCAACTCGGATAGCGTGTCGCTGACGATGAAGTAAGATCACCAGCAGGAAACGGTTACAATAATGACCGACCGCATAGCACCAGCCGGGCCTAGCCTAAACTCCCAAGCGATAATGATTAACAGGCCGACATTGAAGGTGTACTCACTCACCTTCCCTCAATCTCTGACAGCATATCAAGAACGGAATGAACAAGCTTGAGATCCCGGTTCTTCTCGGCGCACTGTTTCAAACGAATGCTTTTCCATGCCCCAAGTAATAACACCAAGGCAGATGACTCGACCATTCCCTGCAACAGTCAGCCTTGCAGCTGATCTTCAACAGCGGCGCGAACGTACCACGAGAGTGAGATTGTCAAGATAGCCATGTGTCTTCATTGCTTGAACGACTGAAAGGCATGATCGCGCCGCGCTCATGCATACAACGGCAGACGGGAAGTTCAACACCTGTTGAGATGATGGCGTGGGTATGAATGGCCTGTGAATCAGTACGCGAATATAATGGTATATGATATGAATAAAAGCGGATTGATGAAAGTATTCATTTGGATCTTCCGGCCTCCAGGTCACTGGCGGCGCGTTAGTGGACACTAAAGAGACGAAACAGAAAGCCCGAACAATGTGCCGGGAGGGATTCTAGCCACTCGTTCATGACCGAATCAAAGTTCACCAGAATTATCTCTTGAGAAGGTTGTGTCTGTCCGGCCCACAGTCGCAACTCCCCTCGCATGGGATACTGGGCACTACATTTGAGCCTTCCAAGAGCAAGACGAGTAGGAGAGGGCTACTCACAATTGTATTCTTCACACAAGTAAGGATGTTTAGTAAACGCAGAAGCGCCACAAAGTGGCTGATGGATGATGGCTTTCCTTCGGGCTGCTTGAAATTCATGGTAGGATCTGCCGCATCGGACCAGTATTCATCGTCGCATTCGATGGGATAATCAACGTCAAAGCTAGTCGAAAGTTTATCCGACATTCGACGAATCAATCACGAAGCACTTACTCGTCGTATCGGATGGCTAACGGTCGTCCCGCGAGAGTGGCCATTGCGACGTCCAGGAAAAATATGACCCTAGTCAGCGAGCCATGTAAGTAGTCCTGCCAGCAAACGGTGATACACCTTCACAGACCAAAACGCACGTTTCCATAACTCGTCCCGGGCATTCGGAGGCGAATCTCTGCGTACATGGGCACCAGCGTCTAGAGCACGCCGAAGCCCAAGCCCAAGACGTGCCCAGATCGGGGTGGCACAGTTTACAGTCTGCATATAGAGGACACTCAACTGAGAAGAAATGTGTCATTGTAAGTCCCGCAGAAGAATGCTAGTCATGCTTACAATGTGCAGCTGTATTTCATAAAGACACGCTTGATTTTCCTCTAGTGTTCGCAATACGTCGACTTGAACATACCAGTCCCAGCCTTTAGTCGTTCCCGTTGACGTGACTCTCGGATCGTCGGAAAACCGAGCTCCCAACGCGCATACAAGAAGGACAGTCCCGCCGAAGAGATGATCGAGGAGATGGAGGCCGCCGTCGATTGCTTGTTGGAAAGTAGGCCGGTGTAACAAGGGAAGGAACTGATTATCGTGCAAGAAGTAAAGGTCAATTAGAGACCCCATGAGATCATCGTCGGGAAAGTAGTAGAACGGGGGAGCAGATTGCAGGACCTAAACAGCAAGATGAGATCGGTGTATCTGGGCAAAACCTGCGAAACACAACTAGAGGGGGGTTCCAGAATTCTTGTCGCTTCCAAGGGAAAGAAGTGGCTGCTGAGTTCCCCATGACGCTACCGGTATTGAGACTTTTCTGTGCAAGTACTGCTTGGACAAGATAGAGACCACTGGACGGACATTACATCCGGTCGAAGATATGAGCATTTTGACACACCATGACTTCCCAAAGAACCCATCGGCATTGAGAGGCCATATGAGCGCGTTGATTTCATGGCTTAGATGAACTACCGAATCGTCGTTTCTGGTGACGGTGTTCGAGTCCTGCTTTGAGATGAATCTGCATTCACGTTCGCCGTTCTCGTCGGCGAGTATGTCATCCAGATCGACATTGGGAAGAAGCTTTGTAGTAGTTGGAGGCGCGATAAAAGGACGTAGAAATGTTACCTTACGCGTCGAAATGCCTCTTCCAACTTCGCTAGACGTTTCTCTAGACTTTCGACGTATCTGCGGAAGAGCAATCAGAAGACAGTCATTCTATAACCCGCTGAGTAGGCCTACCCTTTGGAAGACCCAAGAGACTGAAAGATGAATGAAATCAGTCACATTCGTTACGAGAAAAACTCTGAAGAACCTTGATCGCTTGAACATGCGTACATTGCACATTGGCAATCTTGCAGTTGGTGCAGACGTTATCGGGTGTGTCATTGCTATTGCCTGGAATCCCGGTGAAAACAAGAAAGCCACACAAGTCCAGAACGTACATACAGCGGACTGACACGATGTTTGGCGTGAGTTCACGACACAGACGACTAAACTCGCACCTTTCTTTGCTCGACAAAGATCGCAGGAACGGGGCAGTCGTGTAAGACGTGTACGCTTTGCCGAGTTTCCTCCCTTAGAGTCTTTTCTGCCTTCGGAAAGGACCATATCTCACGCAGGAGACCAGTGCAATGATTACGCACTGAGCGAAAGCTTGGGCGGGCGTTGGGCGCAGGTTGAACGCGGTGAAGAACCAGGGAAACCGCAACCCTGACTGTCGCCTATCGTAACGTGGGATCACGTGGTTGCTTTTCTCTTTCAAGCTTTCAGTGACAACACTGACATCCACTGGCTTGAAAGATATACTTAGGCCTGCATGTTGCCTGCATGGCTCTCAACACACACGTACCTCCGCTTCCAGGCCCTCCGACAGTAGTTTGGGCGTCATTTGATTTTGCCACGTATATTCAATCACACCCAGAGTGATTGCCAACAAATAACGATCGTGTCATCCAGCGAGAGAAAGCGCACGAAGCGTTCCCAATCGACTCATGCCGCCTCACCTCGGAGCCGACTCCTGTGTTATCCTTCAGTATAAATACGGGACGTAATTTCAGGAAAACTGCACCTCTCTGAACTTTCTTCAAGTCTCGTCGCCATGTCTTCCCTCATGCCCTCCCTCGATGGCGCATACCAATTCTTTCCATTGAACGAACCACCCGTTGGTACATTCGTTCCCAAGGCAAGCCCATACGATTTTTGCATGTGGTGCTCTCCATTCACGCTAGAGACGCGTTTAGGAGGACGAGCCGGTTCCAAAGTTGTTCCAGGCTCTCACTATTCGTGGGGTGACCTTCAAGAACCGTATGTTCGTGGTATGTATGAACGGATACCTTCGTCGACATCGACTTATCAATGCCTAGTCTCCGATGGGGATGTGCAGTTCCAAGGATGGGCATATGACCGACTGGCATCTCGTTCATCTCGGTGTGAGTGTCTTTAACACCAGCCTTATGAAGCTTATTCGAAATCTATCTTAGGGTTTCGCCACTAGAGGTATTGGTGGGATTTGCACGGAAGGTCTAGCCGTTCTCCCCGAAGGACGCGTTACGCCGAATGATGCGGTACGTTGTTATTGAATAGACTAACATCAGCTCTTCTCAGGCGTTGTACAGGGTATCTGGAGTGACGACCATGTCCCGATGTTGAAACGCATCGTGGATTTCTGTCACGGCCAACAGACCTTGATTGGTGCTCAGCTGGGACATGGTGGCAGAAAGGTTCGAACTAATTGCTGGGGAGAATAAGCGTTACTGAATGCTATACGACAGTCTGGCTCTTTACCGCCATTCTTGGCCAAAATCATGGGAAAGAATGTTGCCTCTGTTGAAGAGGGCGAATGGCCGTACACTGGTGCGTATTGTACATCAACCTTGCCTTTCTAGCTCACGGTTCCCAAGTCTATGGTCCTTGCGATTCGAGATTCAGCGAGGAACATAATCTACCGAAAGAAATGACTTTGGATGACATGCGCCGCGTCGAAGACGCCTACGTAGCAGCCATCCAACGTTGCAAGAAGATTGGATTTGATTTCATTGAGATCCATGCGGCACACGGCTATCTACTTACTTCTTTCCTTTCGCCTTTCTCGAATCTCAGGACGGACGAGTACGGCGGTCAGCCCCTTGAGAACCGATTCCGTTTCCCGCTTCGACTTCTCAAACGCTGTCGCGAGGTATGGGACAAGCCAATGTTTGTGCGTATTAGCGCTACTGAATGGGGCGACGGTGCTGAGCGCGCGAATGATGGTACTTGGAAATATTGGGGCATCGAGCAAAGCATTCTCTTTGCCGGGGAAATGAAGAAGATCGGCGTTGATCTTGTTGACTGTTCTGCCGGGGGAAATAACCCTCAGCAGTTTATCCTCCCCAGTATCGAAGGTTATCAGGTCAGTGACATTCGTAGTACCCTTATACGATCGTTGAAGCTTGAATTGTGTAGGTCCCATACGCGGAAGCGATCAAAAAGGCGCATCCGGACCTCCACGTCGCAGCTGTCGGAAAGATCGTCAGCCCAGCAGCCACCGAGGCAATTATAGCCAACGGTCAGGCCGACGTCGTCTTTTTGGCACGAATTTTGTTGCAGAATCCGCATTGGCCCATCTTTGCTGCGAGGGAGCTTACTGGAAGACTTGCAGCGAAAACCACTAATCAGGTTCGTGAAGCGTGTTTTGCTAGATCGCGAGCTCGCTACTTACTGTACCTTAGTATGAAGGTTGGATTGGATGACATTGGATGGACGCCTGTACTCGCAGCTAGCACGACTATGCGACGAGTATGTAGAACAAACACATCTGGTTAGATAGAGATGCAGAGGCTTTGCAAATTATCAATAGACATCTAATCGTCAAATTCTTCATTTCGAGGTTCCTCGTATTCAGCAATATCCTTCAAACGCTCCATACGTATCTCTCGATCTGCCAGGTATTCTGCTTTCAGCGTAGCGTAGTCGTACACCTGGGTATTGTGATACTTGAAGCAGCGAACCGATGAACCTATGGCTCTAGCCTCGACCCAACCGGGCCATTCATGATAGTCAACGTCAACGGAAAGTAAAGGAAGCTCTGCGCCGACCTCCTTCAACCGCTGGACGAAAGCAACGATGCACATTGCAGTTCTGAGCGAGACGGCTCTGCATGCTTCAAATACTATAGTCGAGTATCTCTGGCGTAAGATATATGTGGGGGTTTTGGAGATGTACAACGCTTTGAGACGCGGGAAGTTTCTGGGGTGTGTTGTTGTTAGATTCAGGAGGACGTGACAAAAGTTAAACATGGTTTCGAAGTCTGCGGACAGGCGCACTTCGACTAGGGCGGGGAGATTCAGGAGGGCGACTTTCCACCATCCCGTGCTTAAAAGGGGGATGTTTTGCACATGGAGTACCCGTACGTCTTTGCCGACTGCTCGGAACAGACGTCTGCATACTCGATTTCGATGCTTGCCCCGACTGTACAATAAATGTAGGGAAAGGTTCGCCGTGTCGGGGTCAAGGATAAAGTTGGGAAGCTTCCTGTCTGTGTGGCTGAAACCTTCGACATTAAGGATATGCCGAGTTATATGTATCCCGGCCTCCAATCTCAACATTCGCAAAGGCGTAGTTCCAGGGGCCATCCACCTTCGTCGCAAATGGGATAGTAAGAGGAGGGAGACGAGAGCCGCGTTATCCCCCAGTGTTTGACTCTCAAGATGGAGGAAGCAGGTTGCGGGTATATGCAAAATGAGCAAGAATATGTCAAGGGCATCCATCACATTCGAAAGGGAAAGCTCATAAAGTTTCGGAAGATTGACGACAGGAAGGGGATGATGCCCACTACTGACAGAAACAAGGTTTTTCACCTTTAGCATCTGCAGGTTGGACATGTGTGACAAGAGGCTGAGAAAGAGCCATATATCGATGCGCGGTTCGTCGCGATCGCACTCCAATTCAAGTACAACCAGATGGTGGGGCAAGAGCCCAGCGGAAAATCGTATCCCGCTTAGAATCAAACGCCGCAGGCTTGGAAGCATCAAGAAGGTGTCTGGTAATACGACTCTGTGCCCAGATTCGGTATCGCGATACGTCTTTATGAGTAGCGTATGAAATGGAGGCAAGTTCGGCTCTGATGCCGAGAGGTGTTTCAATATCACGGCTGTGTGTGACCAAGATGCAGTTGAGTGAAGAGCGGCAATGCGTCGAATTTCGGGTACCAACACGAGAGGATATATACCCAAGTCCTGGGAAAAGCTGTGATGGATCGATAGAGGGTAGTTCCCAGATCGCTTAATCTGCATGTTGAAGCGCTCCATCCCACGGAAACCTTTATCCACGTCGATAAAGCTCCATAAGAAGCCGTCGTGCACGACCAGGTCGAACCACCGCCGACACACATACATGATATTAGACCAACGCGGGCTTGTGTATATATCTGTCTCGTGGTCTCCGAAGCAGTAGTACCTAAAAATCAGAGAGAGAACGTCGTCGGGGAGCTGGTGGACGGGAACGAGGGCATTTCGGTGGATTTTCATGGCTGTTATGAGTCGGTGCAGGTCACTGACGACACAGTCGATGTCCGAAGTGGAGCTGGTGGGTAGGCGATCGTCACGGAGTGGGGGGAAGTGATCTTTGAGGGAAATCATGATGTCCTCGAGAGGGCTACATAAAACATAAAAGAGTAAGTTGAACTAGGACATGAAGTTGAATGAATTCATACTTTGCCCCTTCAGTACGCAGTTGGACTGCACCCAAGAATTCTTTCAGAATCTTGTCCTTCTCCATTAGTGGCGCGAATGAGGAGAGAAGGCTCTGAAGGATTTGATTAATTGCTGTAGATGAAAGAGAAAGGACGGAGACTTCGGACCGGTCAATCATCAAATCTTATCTTATCTTGAGCACTTGACTTGTGTTGATGTGAATTACGGGTACTGAGTATACGACTGTAGCTCAGCTCGTAGAGCACAAGCACTCAAATCTGATCGTGACTTGGATGCCTGTTCAAGTCAGGCCAGTCGTCGTGCAAAACCAGTGGTTTCCTTTTTTGTTGAGCTCATGGAAGCACGGCCGGCCCCGGAAAAGCGGACCGATTCCTGACCTCCTCCATCACAATTTCTTCTCCTTCAGCTCTTCAGATCTTCAGACATGGTAAAGATAGAATATGTTCTCTTTGATATGGATGGCGCGTCGTCTATCGAGTTTTAAATTTCGTTATTGACAATTGCATCGCGTATAGGTCTTATGATCGATTCAGAAAAGATCTACTCGGATGTTACCAGTTCATCTCTTTCTCTGCGTGCTAAATGCATACATTCAACGCCTTATTAGACGCAATTCTCAGCAAGTACGGAAAGGAGATGACTTGGGATATGAAAGCCGGCTGCATGGGAAAACGTATGTACACGTCCTCCTTGTCGGTTCGTGTTTAACCTAAACGTGTTGCAGCTGAACGAGAAGCCGCTCTTCATCTACTCTCATTCTTCCCCGACATCTCACTCACTCTTGAAGAGTACCTCGTAGAACGCAATAGATTACAAGACGAAGCGTGGCCC
>QLPD01007662.1:0-10123 GCA_003314085.1 Hymenopellis raphanipes | reverse complement strand
CGCTGGTGTCTTTTCGGCGCGGCGCGGAAAGCTCAAGAGAGCGAACCGCATACCAGCAACGAAAGAGCTGTGGGCCGGGAGGTGGGTAGGAGGAGGTAAAGGAGGTAAAGGGAGGCGGAATGATGTTATGTTGGCTGCAAGACGCCGCCGCCAGCGCTAAACCGATGATTAACATACCATAAAAAGAGAAACAAACATACGTGAGATGCGCGGCACTGCCAGCAGACAGTGCCACACCATTTCTGCTCCTGTCCCCAAGGTGGCAGCGAGTTTGTCGCGTCGTTGAAGCCGGAACGTGTCCAAGGGCGACGACCGCGTCAACGCCACGTCCTGCGGCCGTATCACCCATTAGTGAGTATTGCAGCCTCATGCAGAGGGCTTACGCGGAGAGAATCGTGGTCGCGTTGGTGCGTCGCGCAGACGAACACCAGGCAACACCCCGGAAAGCATCCGAGGGCGCAGCGGCTGGCGCAACGCCAAGCTGAGCAAAGGAAGCAAGCCAGAGTCAAAAGAACATGTCAAACAAGCCCCAGAATCTTTTCTGGAGCCTACGAGCGCGACGCGAACGTCGTGCTGTGGTGGAGAGAGGCAGAGAGATGCGATCGCCACCATGCGATCGTTATCCGGCATTTGCCGGACTGCTCGGCTAACGCCGCCGGGCCAGAACAACGTCGTTTCAGGACGCCGTTGGCCTCGTTTGAGCCGAAATAAATTCGATAAAATATATAAAATACAAATGTACCTCTAGGAAAGTACTGACTGGCACCCGCAACTCGTGCCGATGTCTAACGCCAACTGTGCACGGGTAAGAACGGGTTGCCGGGTTCCCGACGGGTACTCGGACCGAGACCCGACCCCTACCCGAGACAACACCCGACCCGCACCCGGACCGGGTAACCCGTACCCGCGCTTTTCACTAGCCAGGTTTAGCCCAATGGTTGATGGATTTTTTTCAGGATGTATGTAATTGCCCTTCATTGTTTTCGCGCTCTTGCCAACACGTCTCTACGATAGGAATTGGATGCCGAGTCATATAATGACGGGTTCTCCAGGATGGCATGCATGAAGTGCCTGTATGTTTTGGGGGTTGATCGCTGTATTATACCGACTTCGTTCGTCTGCCGGAACGTAATGCGTGACAGAGATGTTGTTGTCACGATTCGAAGAATACTTGCTAGTCTTGGATTCGGACCCACAGCACTTCAAGAGATATTGAAAGGGAAAATGGAAGGAAAGACCGTCCATATCAAGGTTCTGCGACTGCACGGAGACTCAAATAGAAAACTACTACTGTAGTATTACTACCATAGGTTCATGGGTTGTGACCTGTGACCTCATGAACATGTTGGATGGCATGTTCATACTTGTCAAAAGTGTGTGACCTAAAATTTTTATGTTCACTGAGATTTTTAAGTTTACTCAATTTTAAGCTTAATTTCAGCTGTAAATATACTTAAATAGCAGAATTATACTATTTACATGCTAAATAAGGTAAAATAAAAGCAAAAACTGCTAAAAATGGGCTGGACACTGCATGAAGGCTTCAGATTTTTCAGTGAAAATTGTGATAAAAAAACTTACAGATTTTTAACTAGTTTTTTAAGCTCAAAACTACATAAATATATTTAAGACATTTTTACCTGTATTGAATATTTCTTAGGATATTTTTAGGAAATTTTGACTTAGCTTAAAATTGCTTAAAATGCTTTAAAATAAATTTTAATAAATTTTGGCTGAAAAAACTTGTTAAAAATCTGTAGGTTTTTTTACCACAATTTTCACTGAAAAATCTGAGGTCTTCATGCAGTGGGAGGAGCAAAATTTAGATAAAAGTCAAATT
The DNA here is from genome assembly GCA_003314085.1 of Hymenopellis raphanipes. Classification (NCBI taxonomy): domain Eukaryota; kingdom Fungi; phylum Basidiomycota; class Agaricomycetes; order Agaricales; family Physalacriaceae; genus Hymenopellis; species Hymenopellis raphanipes. The sequence goes on along the minus strand of QLPD01007662.1, from coordinate 8,283 downwards.
TGTGACCAATTTTGAACATGTTCACAACCCCTTGTGACCTAGTGACCAACTACAATTAGGTTCGCATCATGAGGCCTCGTGACCTGTGACGTGAACCTATGGTAGTAATACTACAGTAAAAGTGCGCCATCGATAATTATCTTAGCCCAGCCAATCTCATCTGTCTGAAGGACTTCTGCCGCGAGGCTCTGGTCTGGAAGCAGCTCCGCCATCCTCATATTCTCCCCTTTCTTGGAGTCAGCCACGATTTGGTTCCCTCCAGCTCCTGTCTGATATCGCCGTGGATGGAAAATGGAAACATAGTATCATTTCTCCAACGAAACCCGACGCATGACCGACTACGAGCAGTACGTTCCTCTACAGTCCTCTTACATCTTCCCTAACACGGACCCTGGTAGATCCACGAAATCGCTCAAGGTATTCAATATTTGCACAAGTTGGATCCCCAGATTATTCATGGAGACATCAGAGGCGTATGTGATTTCCCATGGATCAAAGATTATTGTTCATGTTTCTCATAGGCAAACATTCTTGTTGACAATGACCTGCACTGCTGCCTGGCTGGCTTTGGTCTCGCAGATTTCCCGCTTGAGGTGCCGCCGGTGACCCCGGCGACCCCGGATGCTTCTGGATGGAGAGCCTTTTACGACGTCGACTCACACATGATGGCGAATGATATATACTCTTTCGGGTGGACCATTCTCGAGGCAAGTTATCTATATTATTCATCATGACGCATACTGTTAACATTTCATAGATATACACAGGAGTCAAGGATGACCGAAAGGACCGCCAGTTACGGAGTGGCTCGAAACGGCTAATTCGACCATCACAAGATGTCCTTCCCTCGAATGCGGTGTGGGCATTGGTCGTGTCTTGCCTTTCTACTTCGCCGGACGAACGTCCCTCTGCAGCTGACATTCTTGCTACACTCCGCATACAAATATCTAATGTTGCATCCCCCATCCCAGAATCGAACTGTACCCTGTCTGCCCGACCCATCTTCCCGGTTCACGTTCACCAGCATCTTCTCCTCCGTCATGATGTAATCTGTGACCTTTTCGACGACAAGGTTGGGCTGTCCAAGGACCATGTTCTGCTCACAGCTGCATTTGACGAGGAAGCTCTGTCCTCGAACTACAGTTCTTTGGAAGGCAATTCTGTGGCCGAGTGTGCATACATCTTTTGTGATACCGACTTTGCCATGGACGACTCCAATCAGGTCGACGGGCTCGGGCAACTGTTGTCGGACGTTGGGAAAGAACTGTTCCCATATCTTGGTATTATTCAGACGCCGAACTACAAATTTCGCATATATTCTTCCCATCCTGGCTCTGCGTCCGGTACTTCCGGCGCGGGCGTATCATTTTCACCCTCTTGGTCATCCATCCCTGGCCCTGGTAGCTCCAGGGAGCTCAGCGGTCATGAGAATTCAGACTCCGGACCGCCCACCGATAACCAACGCCGCCCAGACCCGAATCAGAGTCCTGCGGTCGGAAACCCGACCTTGAAGAGGAAGACGCCGACGCCGACGAGAAGCAGCGTTCAACCAGGCGCAATGCCTGACTCCGATCCAGACCCTGCGGTGGATAACCCAAAAGAGCCCCATCGCGTCTTCTTCAACATTAAATTTAAATTCAATGAAGATAGTCCGCTACGGTTCGAACAACATGTTTTAGTTAAAGGAGCTATCGAGACTACGGTATGAGACTAAGCTTAAGCCTTTCAAGATTTTGATCTGATGAATATGAGTGTAGAGAATCCCCAACTCTCCGGAGCAGCCCGACGTCGTATCGAGTTCGCGAGTGGAGTTCTTTCGATTGGACTTTGAAGCGACGCGTCAAGGTACTCCTCGACCGGAGCTCTGCTACCATCAATTCGCTGCCTGCGTAGCCATTCGAACACCGGAGGAACATCCTAATATCCTCTCTAATGAACGTCCGTTATCGTCTCAGATCTCTGCAGACGGGTCTGTCAAGCGTACCGAAACTACGGAGAAAGGTAAAGCCAGGCAGGTCGGTGGTACCTTGACCGTTAGCATGCAGCCTTCTCTTGCTTTGACTGCCATGCGAAATACCACCAGTAGAGTGGCTTCCACGAATGAGTACATTCAGCACGTTACGCCCATTGAGCAGTTTGATATAGAGCATCGAGGCCTCGGATGGTATTACCACGTACGCGACAGGAATTCGCAGGAGCGCGGGTTTCGACTGGCCGGTACCCCTGCTCTTCTTCCTTTGGTTCACTTTGCGTTTCGCGGGAAAGAAGAGGATCTGACCCCGCCCGACAAGCTTGATATAACTGTACTTGCATTTTGGGAACTTCCAGCACCCTCTCACAAACGTCGTCTGTGGTCCATCTTGAAGTCAGACAAGCGAGAGCGCGAGATTCCAATCCGGAATTTTGCGGTGGAAGTATGCCTCGAGGTTCCCACAAACCTTACGAGGGGGTCGGTCGCGGACAAGGTTGTCGAGGTAGGGCCGAACTACGTCGACAGCATGCGGTTGAAGCAGAGCGTGAGAGATTATCACAGTGTTGGAGACATAAACGCTACGCCTTCGGCTTACGCTGTCCCTTAATTCGAACCTAAAACATTTTTCTATTCGTAGTTCATCATGTAATCTGTATGATTTTGGTCAATATTCAGGAACATTCACCAGTAGTTGTACTCGTATTGGAGACGCGTTGTGGTAGAGGGTGGAGGTAGAGTGTGGTGTTCAGGTATGACCATGCCGTAGTATGCGGAGTTGTTTACTCTGGCCCGAAGCAGTACCTTTTACAATTCCATTTACATAAAGGTCCACTTGCCTGCATGCGGCGGCGGCCCAGAGAAGTCAGCTATGTACTCGACATTAACTCCCTGTCGTGAAGCAGTCTGATTGACAAGCGGCACAAAGGTGAGTCCAGGTCGAAGCCCTGCAGATCCAAAGGTGAGTTCAGATTGGACGAGAGCCCCGGGAGTCGACGTAGCCGGGTAAGAGACCGGCAAAGGCTTGCGCTTACGGCTCTGCTGCGGCGGGGACTTGTTCATGGGAGGGGAAGTAAAGACATTCGATGCGAGGACGGGTGACGACTGGAATGATGGTTGGTAATCGATGGGAGGATCAAGAAGCTGGCGCAGCGACTGGAGTAACATCGCCGCAGTTGGGCGATCTCGCGCTCGCCAGGTAAGGCATGCCATCACGACATACCAGAGGGCGTCTGAAGGGAAGACGTTCAACGCGGGCCGAGGTGGAGTCCTTCGGTGATTTACTGCAATGTTTATCACGCCCGCATCTGTCCTGATATCCGAAAAGGGTGGTTTCCCCGTGTATATCTAGCACGACTACATCTAAGCGTAATGTCCATGAACGGAGGTACAACATACCTCGATGATCGTACATCCCAATGAATATATGTCCCTCGCTGAGAAGAATCGACGGTCAAACAGATCATCGTCCAACATTTCCGGCGGCATCCAGCGCGTCGTGCCCTGGTGGCGTGAGCTACCAGGCGTCTGCGTTCCCACAGTGTGGCTGATGCCGAAATCAGCCAGCAGGCAGTGAAAATCATCTGCTACCAGAATGTTTGCCTGGAATGCCAGGTATTCGATTAAGCAATGTGTATCCTGTGGTAAGAAGGGACTCACGCCGCGCACGTCAGCATGGACAATCTGTGGGTCGAGAGTATGCAAGTAGTCGATAGCTTCTGCAATTTCGAGTACCTAGACGAAGATCAACGGTATGAATGAACCTGAACAGAGGAAGAACTATACCGATTGAAAGCGGTCGTGTTCAGGATGCTTTCGCAGGAATTCCATGATGTTACCATTAACCATCCAAGGAGATATCAGACAGAAGCTGGGAGAGAAGAGGTCATCCCGAACACCGAGGAACGGCAGGACGTTCGGATGACGTAACTGCCTCCATAAAAGGGCTTCATGACAGTATTCCTTGATATCCATTAGAAGTAAGTACAGTACAATTTCCTGGCGAGAGGAAACATGTACCGCGACAACTTGGTCTCTAGCATCGCCGAACTCGAAAATCCGGAGTACCTTGAGGCAAACGACTGTACGATCGTGCGATCTAATGCCTTTCCAAATGTCCTGCAAGTCGAGAGTAAGCAGATTGTGGCACAGCGAATGTCAGCCTGAGTCTCACGGCGAAACTACCCCCAGAGACGGCATGTGCTCCCTCGCATTGAATATCGTGGCAGAAGAACGAGTCCGGAACGAGGTTACGTTTCTTGCCTAGGGCGCTAAGGCATTTAATGCAAGACGAGCGATATTCGTCGACAGTCGATGGTAGGTCGAGTTCCTGACAAATATTAAAAGTTAGCAGCCAAGCTAAGCAAAAGGAAGATTGTATCAGACCTCCTGAAGAACGTTCATCACCAGCTGTGCGGACTGTATTGGAATGGATCCAATTGTCCTCCAGGGCGAGGCAGATTTTAGGACTTGCCTCACGCCAAGGACCATATCATTTCGGTCCTCAGGATGGTTGACAGAGAGAGCAGACCAAACCGTCTGCTGTCCTTCGTGTTCCAGACCGTTCATGTGGTGGGAAGTAAGGATGAGACGAGTATAATTGAAGAAGACGGCCACAATCAGAAAGTGATTGATCGGCTTCTTGCGGCAGCAGGCCAGTATCGGTCCAATCCAACAGTCATTATTTTGTGTTCCTCGTTACTTGTTAAATCATGGAGGGAATGCCTTGAGTATGCCATGATAGCGACTACGGGGGTGAAATACGTAGGCATTCGGATTGGCGCAAAGAAAAGTGGCTGATCGGCAATTGCCGTAAGCTTTGCCTGTGTTTGTACTCGGTTATAAACGCGTCTTCATCCAATCCATGACCTCCTGGCGCGACTTTCATTGTCGAAGCCTCTCCAAGTCGTATCTCTGATGCGGGATTACTACATCATGTTGTCTGTCTTCCCTCCACTGATTTCTACTCTGTCCTGGGCGCTTAGACTGTATTCAATTGTTTCCGTCTGCTCAATGTCTCCTCCATTCGATGCTGACTGGCTGGAAATCACCACCTTTAACGTGAACGCTTCCGTACTCTGACTGACCGTCGCTAGTTATGCATCCTCTTGCGCATCAACGGTAATCCAGTCAGGGCCCATGTTCGTGCTTGCCGCTACGATTTTTCCAAACACTTGGCGACCTCTGCATGGTCCACTGGCCGTGTGGGGAATCTCTCGCCTAGTTAGGCAGACGCGTATACAGATAAGGCAATGATTTACTTTGCGGCCAATAGGACGTCTTCTTGTCGGGTGCCGTCCGGTGTTTGTGGGTTCTCGCTTACTGATCGACAAACAGTTTGGTATGCCTGTACTCGCTTAGAACACACACCGTTCTGGTAGCTATTGCCAGCATCGGAGAGCAACGGCCGCATTAGAAGCACACGCTGCGCGACTACTTCGCAAAGGGGCAGCCTGGTCGTGCTTTAAAAGCCAGTTCACATTTTTCATGTTCGGCAGCATCTCTCACTGCTTCTCTGGTTCCTTCGCCTTGTTCAAACACCAGTTACTTCAAATGCAGTTGATCAGGACTCTTTGTGTTGTTGCCCTTACGGTCGTTGGTACGCGTTGTTCTTGTTCCCTGTGACGGAGCTACCTCGCTGACGATTTTCTACGTAGGTGCTTCTGCATTCGAATTCCAGCGCTTCGACAAGAACAACTCAGTTCTCCTCGTCGTCGACCATCAGATGGGGTTGTTCCAGCTGGTTCGCGACTATACCCCGGAGGAATTCAAGAGCCACATCATGGCACATGCAAGCCTCGGCAAGATTTTCAACCTCCCCACCATTCTCACTACTAGCGCGGAAACTGGTCAGTTTCTTGCTCCACGCTGAAGGAACTTGTAATTAATATATTGGCAGGTCCCAACGGCCTTCTTCCCCGCGAAATCATTGAGATGCACCCCGACGCGCCGTTCATTAAGCGCCAGGGTGAGGTGAACGCGTGGGACAACGCCGACTTCCGTGCTGCTGTCCGCGCCACTGGAAAGAAGCAAGTCATCCTGGCCGGTATTGTCACCGATGTACGTCTATTTCAATCCTCTGATCACGAACTCTATCTTACCTAACTAGGTATGCACTGCCTTCCTCGCGCTCTCCCTGGTCGAAGAAGGCTACACCGTCTTTGCCAACGCAGAGGCCTCCGGTACTTTGAGCGCCAAGATTGCGACCGACGCCAACGATCGCTTGCGCGCCACTGGTGTCTAGGTCATGTCCATGTTCGCCATCGCATCCGACTTGATGAGGGACTGGAGGAACACCCCTGGAACACCGGAATTAGTCCCTTTCTATGACCAGTACGTTCACGTTCCCTCCTCGCTACCACCGCACCTCACCGTGTGTCCTAGGTACATGACCGCGTATGGATACCTGGCGCGTTCACATGCTGCCGCCGTTGGAAACGGTACTATTCAGCCTGGTGAAAGTGTTTAGGGCGGCTTTTCTCGCATTTGTGTCTTGAAAATGTTTAAAGTACTCTAGCTAATATTCATGTTGCGTTGTCGAAGTCTTTATCCTTTTGCATAGCGGGCGCCTGTGGACGATTATTCAAGGGGACTCGCCAAAGAGTTCAAAGTACTACACTACGTATACAGTGTTTACACCGCCTACATTCGTAGTGTTTAGCTATCTGTGGAATGTTATTCTTCCAGCCGATGATCCACGCAACATTCGTGGACCCCCAGGTTTCCAGCATTTGGTTCTTGACGCGTCCACGGACATTACCGTCGATCCCGAACGTTTTCCTCCGCGTAGCATATTTGGAGCCACAAACGACTGCACTAAACCTTTAGTTACCGAAGAACTGTACGTGTACCATCATTGACGCGCCCGTCCTTTACTCATGTCTTAATTCAGAGACGCGCCCCACAAGCTGAGAGTCACAAGTACTGCAAGCGAGGCTGCTATATTCGCTCTTCCTCTAGGTGGCGCGTCCTATGAATGCACTCCTTCGGGATTACTGAAGCTACGCGACTTTGCACTTCAGCATGGTTTCCGCTGGCATGAGTACGTATCTGGCGGGCTTGGGTACGATTTTACCAATGGTCTCATGTGTCTCGTCACTGGGTGCGAAAAAGCACGCTACTGGGCTTCCGCATACTATATCAACAGGAACGCCGGGGTCGAGAATTTCTCCATTGATATCGATATGACAGTTGCCGGTGATTCACAAGTATTCCGCCGCAACAATGCTTTTCGGGGGAATGTGCGTTCACATCAGGAAGGCGAAGACGATAGCAACGATACTACTGTTGACCGGCACTGTCTCGCCTTTCGCGCATTTCATATTTCCCTAAAGCCGTCACTGTTCTTGGGCCTTCCGTATGTGAAGAAAATCTACGAAAAGCCTTCAAACTGGTTTTCATTTCTTCCGCGAGCCTTTCAGCCGCCAGTCAAGTCTTATGAGCAACAGTTCCCGGTATGTCATCCCCGGTGTTTCGTCCCAGGCGCTTATCAGTGCTATTTAGACGTTCCATCCATCCTTGGCGATAAACCAGCTTATTCACCAATCAGTTTGTGTTCTGCTAGTCCTGTTTCTTTAACTCAACGTTGGACAGGCTCCGAAGGTCGTGATAGTTGTTGTACACGACAACGATATAACCGCAGCCTTGGAACCGGTCAGTCAACTACCCGTAACACCTGCCGTACTGAACTTAATTGCAGAATAATAACCAACTTCCTACCGTCGAGGAGCTCTCGTACCGAATGACTTTGAGCACAGTGATCGCATGTACTCCTGGTAACTGCACCCTTGTATTTTCCTCCAGGACACTGACGTGATTGACAGATAATAACGCGTACCTCATTAATCGTTCAGAGTACAATCGTGGAATTCTCGGGCGGTTCTTTGGTGTACTTCGTAAACCGCTTGCTTCCCTTGGCCTTTTGAGTTTCGCTGTAGTTAATGTGTAAACGAGAGCGAATTGAACAGCGGCATAGATCAGAGATTGTAGGCACCACGGATGGGTTCCGACGACTCAGACTGGTCGAGAGGATACTGCCCCCTCAAGTGGCCGGGAAGTAGCGCTTGTTATTCAGGAAACGGATTTAGAATTCAACGTGTTAAAGAAGTTCAGGTGCGTCGCAAGTGGAAGCAGGAAGTCAATGGCCATATTCGGCCGAACTAGAGGCTTCAGACAATCATACACAAATAGCTATGCCGAATATAAATGCTGGTTTTTTTTCTTCGACTTGCTTTCGTTCCACAACGTCAATATCATCCATTTTTCTCCGACTGCTCTATGCCCTCCTCTGCTGGCCACTTTCTGCCCGGACAGTT
>QLPD01007655.1:0-10710 GCA_003314085.1 Hymenopellis raphanipes | reverse complement strand
TAATACTTGGGGTTCTAATTACAGCAGTTAATGAGTTAAGGGTACGTCATAGGGTGGAACTGGGACTGGTTCAACAACGCACCAGCCACGTCGAATGAAGTTGGTGGGTGGAGAGAAAAAGATGAAATGGGCGAAAGATAAAAATAAGGGAGGGCAGAAGTGGAGCAAGACGCAAGCGGAATCCCAACTGGAAACGAGACTGTCGAGAGTAGAGATGGAATGGGAGTGATAGCGGGGGAGAGCGAACAACAAGGTGCAGAAAGACACACTCCAGCCGTTGAAGCCTCTATTTGTAAAGCTCCTCGTCGATCATATGTAAACCATGACAAACTCCTTTCGGCCAAATAATCTGAGAAGAGGGCCGTCCGATGAATCGACGGGCCCTACAAAGCCACTAATCCGTCATGACGCTGGTCTTTCATGATGGTGAAAATTAGGGCGATGTACCGTGTGCGGAGGGTCTGGAGGGGGGAGCGGAGGCAGGGCGGGACCAAGGCACCTGCGAGGTGGATTCTATGTACACTCGTCAAAAAAAAAAAACAACACAAATTCAAAGTGAGTTAGAGAAGCTTACCTGCCAGACCGTCACACGGTCATGTGAAGGCAACGTGCTCGTTCATTTGCGCTTTTTTTTGGATGGCGCTGACGAGCTTTCTCCCGCCTTCCGCTTGAGCGGGCGTGAGACTGGAGTGACCACTTTACGCTTCTTCACGGCGGATGCATCTGGCTGGTCTGCAGTCCTCTTCCGTCCCCGCACGTTGCGCCTACCGGCCACGGCTGCACCGGAAGGTACGACTACTTCTGAGCCGACGGCCGCCAAAACATCTAAAGACTGCTGAAGTGAACGGAAAGACGATGTTTCTAGCACCTCGTCTGTATTCACCGTCACTTTCAAATCTTTGACCTTACGACGGACGTCATTCAGCTGAATAGAAGCAGCAAGCTTAGCTGCACTGGACCCATAGGTTGTCAGCGTCAAGAGCTGCAATATCTTCAATCGGCTTACTTCTGCGCGATAGTCTTGACTGGGATTGCACTGGATTCGCGAGATAGGGAACGGTCGAAGAATATGAAGGCCATCCAAAGACTTTACTCGGGAGACCATCACGTACGGCGATTCTGATCCGCGACAAGCCGCCAAATCAATTACGGCATCGCCCAAAGTACGGCCTTGTGATTTGTGGGCGGTTACCGCAAACCCTGGTAGCAAAGGTATCTGTGCGCGTTTGATGGTAAGCGTACGCTTGTCGAATTTGTGCGTGAATCTCAGCGTAGTAGTATCGCGAATGACGGCCGCTTCGCCTAGTTTAAGGCCCGGCAGCGCCTCTCCATCCATATCCTTGACATCGACAACACAGGAAAGGCAATAACGGCGCCCATTTGCTCCTACACGATAACGTATTTTACGAAGAATCCCTGAAGCGCCATTCACAACGCCGTGGCGCACGTCGAAATTGGCGGTGATAATTACTGGCATGCCAATGACGAGCGGAATACGAGTAAGTCTTTGGCCTGTTTTCCCTGAATGTTTCCTGAGCATATACTGATGAATACTATCAGGTAATTCTGTACCTCGGTGTACGTCCTCTGCATAATAGTAATGCAACGCTCGCCCATGATGCTGTGCAAATGCGTGAGTGGCTCGCTCGTTCAGAAGATCTTTAGAAGCATTGCCTGACACAATCACCGGCGCGGTTCTCCATTTTGCTTCCGTCCAGTCCGGTTTAGTTTTAGACACCAACCGTGTATTTAACAAATCATGGTCAGCGCGCGTGCACGCTCCCCTCCGGAGGCGATCTAACAACGACACGAACTGCTCGTTCTCGATACCTTGTTGCCGCATAACTTGGTGTAGCATAACGACGGTGTCGACACTATATCACAAAAGCTTTCCCAGCAAATGCTTCTGGTGAGAATCCGCGCGGTGATCTGTTTTCATTCTGCGGTACAAGCTGTGATCCCCAACAGGTTGTAACTGAGCAAAGTCACCGGCAAATATAATGTTCATGCCGCCAAACAACACCGATGTTTCCTTGGCTTGTGATAACGTTTGCGCGATTGTCAATAGGAACCGACTTCCAATCATCGATACCTCGTCCACAAACAGATAGTCGACGCCCTCCCACATCGATATCAGGTCTGTCTTGGTCTTAGTGCGATTCTTCTTCTCTGATTGGTCACGATCTAACATAAGAGCAGAATGCAGCGTCATCCCATGAATGTTTCGAGCCGCGACGCCAGTGTACGCAGTTAAGCGAAACCGTCGAGATTGATTCCGAAGTTCAAAGAACTCGCGCAGAGCGTTAATAACATGGCTTTTCCCAGTACCCCCAGGCCCACCAAGAAACATACGCAGCTGCGGGTTATTGCGTTTGTAACTATGCTCGGCTATTATTCGGAACGCCATGGCCTGCTCCGCGTTGAAATCCTTCGAAGAGATGAAATCCTCCAGATCGAAATCTGAAGCTTCGGACGCAACAGGAATGTCGGCACGGATGCTCGGTTGTAAATCATCGAACTGCTCCACCGCTTGGCGGAAAGCTGAACCATCATTATAACGTCCTGAGCTAGTACTGCCTATGTTTTTGCTGGTCTGCTGGCTCACGCTCTGACGCGTCGCTTTAGATTTTAAGCTCGCCCTTCGCGCATCGTACTCACGCTCCCACGCAATCTCATGATCCACGTCGGGCCCGTTGACCTCACAGGCGTCCACATCGACAGTACCAACGGAAAAACCTCCCGGAGAGACATTGGGAAATATGCCAGCTCTCGCAGCACCTGCTGCACATTCATTAGCAATCTTATCACTAATTAAGATTGAGTCTGAATAGTATCGGTCCATGCTCCGCAAATGGTCAGCAATTGCGCTTTCTACGTCTGCGGCATCTCCAAAGTCATCATCAAATACATTGTCCTGAGACCGACGGAACGTGGGGTATTGCGGCACTCGGATCCGGCGAGCAGCGAAATGGTCATCCCTACTATCCTTACACTCATGTAAGAGCTGCATGTTATTGATAACGAATCTAGTGTGCTCATCACATACACGTAGGAAGCGTTCGAAAGCGTCAGGCCAGCTCTCGCCAGAAAACCGAAGATCATTGGCATGAACCCAAGGCTTGAACAAAATCAACATCAAACGACAGTAGCGGGCGTAAATGGCGGGACGATCCCTTCGAGGAATGCCGGGACCCACGGGTACAGGAACACGCCTCATGTCTGGATGAAGAACAACCTGATGATGCGTGTTGTATTCATCATGATCACCCGTAAAGAGAAATTTAGGGCGTTCGTGACCCACATAGTCCAAGATGGCACCGACAGAAGTCCAATTGATCTCGCCGACCCGTTGAGGCCGAGAATGCTCGAAAGCGCGATCCTCCACCCCGTCGTCATCGTCGTCCTCTTCATCTTCATCTTCCTCTCGATAGATTCGGCCCTCGGTCCCTTTGACTTTCCGTACACGGGCTGTATATTCCCACAATGACATGTCTTTCAAAAACATCCCCCGGTGAGTGTAATCTGCAACCTTTGACGCCCGAGCTTGCAAGTTTCCATTCGCATCGACCGTGAGACTAACCTCCGACTCTTCATCGTCTTCTTCATCATCCTCAACCAAAAATTTCCGACTGCTTCGGCGTGGTTGATCGTCAGGATCTTCATCGATATCAGGAATGGACGAGTCGTCGTCTTCATCGTCTCCGGGAATAACTTCAGCGTCCCCATCCTCATCATCGCCTCCGCGAGGACTCTCCCAGAAAGTCAAATCTGAATCAACAACTTCGCCAGAGAGAGTAGCGTTGTCGGCAGGTCCGTCTGAAGCGTTGACAATAGGTGCCGAAGAGCCCGGGGTGTTTGCATCTGCCAAAAGACCATCGCCATCAAGCGATCTTTTAGAGACCGGCTGACACTCCGGCGAAGGGCTCTGCTTGTCTGCAAAATTCTCAAAGCTCCGCCAATACAGCCGATTATACTCATGGCTGGTGTAATGGTCCCCATAATCCATGAGATGGCTAAGGACTTGTTGAGAAGATAGCTCTTGTTGGGACAGCATTTTGTATGCACAACGCTGGAGAAGACGCTTGCCGCGCTCTTCCACAGACAGTTCTTCGGTCTCGGCATCTACAGGCTGCTGGCACTTCGCTACGGCTTCTTCCAGCGCTGCAAAAGTAACATGAGACGTTAATTGCGATTTCGTGATATAGTCAGTAATGTAGTATAACACCGCTTTAGCGGATGCCCCCGAACCTATGAATTTAATGTCCATATTACACCTACACGCCCTGATAGAAGTTTCATTGTAATTGTTGATCATTCCATCCAAACAGCGTAGCTGGAGCTCCCCCGTCTCCGGATCAACAACGGTCTTCAAACGAACGTTCGCCTCGTCCAAATCGAACCGACAACAGGGAATCTCACCAGGCTTACAATATTTAAAGCACGTTGCAGAATGAGTATGCCGCTGACAGCAGGCAACGACCTTGGCCAGATCCTTACGTCTCGCAGCCAATTGTGCTTGAGTGTCGACTGTAAAAGCTTGGGTGCCCCTGACGGCACACGGATGATGAGTATCAGCCATAATGGAAGGCGAGTCCTCATCGAATTCCGGCACAAAGTTGCTAATAGCGTCATCCAAGAAAGCGATAAGACGATCACGGAAATCGGCATCAGTGCCTTGCATCAAGCGTTTACGTATCTCATCAGGATTAAGGCCTCCTTCAACCCAGACCATCATGTGGCAGTGCAGAGAACCCCGCCCTTGCGCTTCCACACAGCCGTAATACGCTTTAACCACTCCCAACGCGCCCTCGGACAGTGAACAGCGATCCCCAGTCCACGCCAAAATGGTTTTGATGAATGCCCTCATGTAGATATCGAAAAATTCCGCGGCGAGCTTTGGATTCTTGGCGAGGAGTAAACTTTGCTGCCAGTAATCGGGAACGTCTTCGGGGAACAGGTTGTCAACATCGATGCTACCGTCTTCCCCGTCTGTCGCCAAAAACTTTAGGACTGGATTATAGATATCGGCAGGGTTGATAGTGACATAGAAGTTGGGCACACCCTTATCCATGATCAATCCACGAATTTCATTCCTCATGACGGTCTTGCTGCTGGCAGATCCCGCTACGTTCTGTGTCACCGTTCTAACCTCGCGTAAAAGCTCGTGCGCCTCACGCTCATCAGGACTAGAAGGTTCAGAAAAATCACCACGCGCATGTTTCTCAGCAACCGTCCTAAGAGTCTCTGCACTAACATTAACGAACCGCTCAGCTACTTGCTTGAAATGGCCCTTTTTCGTCTTTAACGCGGTACGTAATAATGCTTCTCTTCTCTGGATCACGTTGAAGACAGTAAAAGCAAAAGACCCATGCTCCTGAAACCGTTTATCCCTCAGGCTGAGAAGATGTTTAACATGGGACCTCAAAGCGAGCGCAGGATCACGACTCTTGTCATCGAGACCGCCGATGCCGTACGGGAACAACGTGGGATACACCTTGGGGAAAAAATCCGGATCAAAGTACTCATTGGCAGGCGAACGGTCGTGCGGGATTTCGACATAGCCACCACCATTTTCTTTGACATGACGAAGAGCACCCAGGCGTAAATTTCGTGACGTATCGGTCATATCCAGATCCGTAATGAAGACGTTGGACATTGGAATATCCAGATGGCCGAACTCATCGTCAACGGGGGGAGAACAATCGACGCCCAAAGGATTCGTGGGTGGTGCTGCGTAGGAATCATATCGACTTGTGAGTGACTGCCCAGCAACAGACGGCGTGACGTGGTGGATAGGCGCCGGAATCCACGGTCTACGCTCAAACTCCTCAAGAACGGGATCATTAAACCGAACGTTCTCATAAAGAGGATTATTGATCTTCAACCACTCCAGTGCGGCTCGTAGCCGAGTGGCATTGACGGCCAAAGGTTTGGCATGCTTCCTCAGCCAGTTGTCGGTGGGTTTCGTTGAGCCGATGAACAGCACGCATAATGGCGCAATGATCTCTTCCATAGGCGGCGGTAAATACTCCGCAACGGCTGTAGGCTTCTGGGGATAAACAATGATATTACCCTTTAAACCTTTCTGATGCACGCCGTTTGATTCCCCCTCTGTGAAAACAGCATCCTTCTCAGCACGAAGTTGCACAATCATCATTTTCGCGCGACTGAGCCCGATTATAGATTCCTCTATTGGCGTCAGGTTAGCTAACACGTCGGGTACCGGCCCCAGAAATGTACCATTGGCCAAGGCTAGTCTGGGCATTTTGCTTCGTCTCAAAGCAGAATAACACTCCCTACAGAACGAAAGCGTTGGATTATCAGAATCTGCAGGTGAACAAATCCCATCTGGATCGATTTGCAAACCTGCAAACGGCCCGCTGTTGAAAGGTAATTTGCACCGTCCATGAGTATTCGGCCAAGTGTCATCGTCTTCGCCTTTGAGTACAGACCAATCAACCTGCGAAGCGGTGGTCTCCCGATGTAGCGCCATAGGATAACGTGCAGCGCAAGATGCACACGTAAATTTCTGTAGCGCCTCACTAGACGTTTCCTCCATGAAGGAGCGAACAAGCCCATCCTTTGTTTCCGACGAAGGAATGGAGGGCCACGCATCCCGAACCTCCTGCAAAGCCAATTTATACCCGGTACGTTTGTCCCGTCGACTCGCCAAATTCTCCAGAAAGCGGTCATAACGAACACCTTTATGATGCTCCCCAATATACTTCTTTACCGTGCGCCGCAAATCACGCAAAGTGGGTGTCTGTGTATTGCTAACTACCTCCAGATTCAACATATTGATGGCTTCCAAACACGCGGTTTTCCCCATACGATTCACGCTGTGCTTCAACCTCGCCATGGAAGATCCAAACGCGGCACGGTCACTATCCGCGGCTTCGTCAGAAGCATGCGTTGTAGGTGGATAATCACGCCCTTCCTCGGTGGAATCTTTGCCCTTAGCCGGTGTAACAGAGGGAAGACGAGAGCAGGGAGACAATGCAAAATGTTGATTAACGGAGACCTCTATACGTTGTCGATCCCAACCGGGAGCCAACTTTACGCCGTGTATCACCGCGATGCCCTTGAGAATATGTAAAGGTAGATCGACTAGACAACCCTCCGGGTCGGACGTTTCTTCCATTTGGGATTCATATCGAAGAATTTGCTTAACAAGATAGTCCCGTGTAGATTTGGAAGGCGCAGTTCTACCGACAGATATTAAGAAGTCGTGCATTTTCTCGTTAGTTAATGCGCCCGGTTTATGTTGATGCTCGAGCAATGTTCGTATCAAAGCGCGCTGTAGATCAATCTTGCTTTGAAAGGACTCGGACATAAGGTGACACACCGATTTCATAGGATTCTCGGTGGCGCCAATATTCTTAACGTAGTCATCATAACAATGCCCACGCAAGACGTGATGCAACAACTTCTGAACGAGATTGCCCCGAAGGTCCTCGGCTTCGTAAGCGATCCCATGGGACGTACACACCGCTTTGACTGCAGAAAGGGACGCGGTGTACACGCTAACTACAAACCCTTGCTTCACCCGACTGAAAAGATAAGTTTCCCAAATACTCAACGAGGGATTTGCCTTCCTCAGATGTGATGAGAGATCAAGAATTTCAACATTCGTGAGACGAGGGGGATGCACATGAGTTTCATTCGCTTTAGACTGCGTGTGTACAACAGGATCAACCATGGAAATAGGGCCCTGAGCCGCTGAAGAAGCCACATTAGTGGGGGGGCCCGGAGCCTTCAACGGACGCGTACCACCCGAAGCGGCCGCGTCGCAAAAAAGCCGACCTGCGTCATCAGCTGACCATACACGGTTCGTCCCACCAATAGCCGGAGCATTGTGGGGAACAGCGTCTACATCCTCTGCGGAAAGATTAGTATGTATAACAAAGAGTGACGGAAACGTACGGGCGTAATAAGCAACACAAACGTCACGCCCGATGCTGAGATCAACGTCGGTCGTCGCCAATTTACACTCGACGACAACATCTCGAGACCCTTCCGGGCCATCTACGCGGAGCTGCAGATGCGCGGCATCATCAACATTGAACCCATGCTTTGTCAACCAAGACTGTGATACACCGGTGTGTGGGCCAGCTTGATAAGATACGACAAACTCCCCAATCCCCATAACAGCCACGACAGATAGGGAATGATCTGTTGACATGCTTAGACACACGAAGAAGAGCGCACTAGCTGACTCACGATCCCTAAAATCGCGCTCAGGCGCCGCTCCTAGCACAAGCTCATAGTGCCGAATAACGTCCAAGCCCACAGAGAAGCTGAATTGGTGCGTACACACTATTTCCGCATCAACCTCCATGACCGTTTCGCCCAAACTGCCCCCAACGCGAAAGAACAACCTGCTAGCACGGGCGCGACGTACGCCATATGTCGAAAGCCACGAAGAGGAAACTTGCGTCCTAAAAGTATCCGAATACCGAACGACATCGGCCGGATGGCCATCCACGTCAAGGATCTGCAAGGGAGCCATGGAGAACTACACGAGAGAAAAAAAAAAAAAGCATTTATAGAGCGCAGCAGTTTCGTCCGTCGTTCGTTAATGAAAGACATAATGTACCAGGTAGTCCAAACATCCAACGGGAACGCATACCAGCGGCCGCCGGGCGTATCTCACACATTCACCGCCCAAGACATGCTGCAAAAACGCCGCGCGAATGTCCTCTGTAAGCATGTCTATAACGTCAATGCCATGAAAAACGGCGTAGACAGATATAGCATCGTAGTCCAGCCTATGGATCTGAGTGCGCGTACAGTATTCGAAGTAGTCCGATGCGCTATCAGTCCAATAGCGGAGCGCGTCCACGCGCGCCTGGCAAATAACCCGTAATTGTCGAATGCTATGCGTGGCCGGCTCTGGATTTCGTAGAACGGTGTTCAACAACGACGCCCAATCCGACGCTTGGCCTCGCTGTTGGACATGGCCGAAGGAACGAGTGATCAGAATGCTGGAGAGGCGACTACTCAAAATGCCCATATCATTACACGCGTCCACAAGTAACCTGAAATGCAAAGTGATTGGGAGCCCGCGACGAGAGAGAATTAACACCTACCCACATTCGGGACCCCGACCGCCGTCACAGATCCCGAAGTATATATGCTCTAGAAGCAGCACACGAAGGTACCGCATTGCGGAACATGGAACCCGGCCGAGAACGCCATGACGGGCTGCACAGCGAATGAGAGACTGGTTCGGCATATTCATGAAAGATAGTTCATCGGAACTACAAATTAACCGATAGTGTCCAACCAGCGCCGCCATGTGTCCATCAACCGGTCGCACTACAAAAAATTTAGTCAAATAGCATCCGCCAACGAAGCACGCACCGATTTGCGCCACAGCGGCGTAGAACCAGTCCAGTCCCAACACAATGTCATCCTTCTGACCCCGAACAACATCAAGTGTCAGGAGCGTCCTGTAGCTGTTGGACTGATAATGAACCTCCAGATCGACAGCACCATCCTGGTGTACGGCCGCGCTACGCGTCGAGGTCGGCGAAGAGATCTTGAAAGAGACGGAATGAGAAATACCATCCACAAAACATTCATTCATGGAGAGCGTCGGCAGAGGCCATCACGACATATTACCGGCCAACTGCTGTGAGTCTTGTGCGCGGGAGACTTCACCGCCGCAGACTCTTGAAAGTTCCGTAGTGAGCACGGACGACGCCAGAAAAGGAGACCACGCATCACGTGACTGTGTTAATAAGCCGCGTCATAGTTTGATTGGCCCCTAACACGAACTGAATTGAGTCTCACATTTTTGGCAGAGAACCTGAAGACATCAGTCGAAATCTAGGGACCCACTACCAAGAGAGGTAGCGGGAATAATCTGCACTGAGTGGATGCGGTGGAAGCCCATGTTGTAACGGCACATACGACGGACCTGACGAATAAGAAGATGCGAAATACTACCAGTAAACGTACTTGCGATAGGAGTTCGTTCTGCATTCGTCATAGAGCCTACCGGGACGTCAATAACAAAATCTTAACGGTAAACACAGAACACACTCAGATCATAAGCCAAGCCCAGATCGCGGCCAATCACCAGATCCGCGTTGTAATGCACAGGACGACAACAAAGCGTCACGGGCAGAATACCAGAAGGACCATCACATAGTAGGACAACTTCTTCAGCGACGGCGGCATGAAAGCCATGGCGTCTCAACCAAGTAGGGGACACAGAGGACCGCGTGTGTTCTGTATACTCTAAAACAAAATGGCGGTTCCCAAGCAATTGAAGAACGTTAATGGAGCGTGCTAAACAGTGCATCAGGGACAAGGACCTCATTTAAAAGAACAGCACCGACAACGTGTTGGAGAACACTGAGCCAAGGGCATGCCGTTGGACGATAATTCGTAGAAGGACAATATATCTTCGCCCACAACAACATCCAAATCTTGTGTGGCGCCAATCTTGACGCGGAGAGGTATCACCATTTCGCCGTGGTCGCCATCGACCTGAACGTGCACGCCGTTTGCGCGGCGTAAGTCAAGGTTGTGTTTCTGAAACCATCCTAGGGAGACTGTGGTTTGGAAAAGATCGCCGGCAGCGACGCGTTCCGCTGAATGGCCGAGAACGCTGAGTACCCGCAGATTATACGGGAGCGGATTTGACGTAAGGGAAGACATGAAATCAAGGGCGAGTCGTGTTAACCACCTTGAATGTTATCC
>QLPD01007654.1:0-12261 GCA_003314085.1 Hymenopellis raphanipes | reverse complement strand
GGCGGCTATGTCGGTGCACATGAAGGGTCGAGGCGCTATGACGTGAGTTGTTTGAACATTTTGACTGGCGGGGCGATGTACTGACGGCCTTGAAAAGGATCCGAAGGATTATGAGTGCGTATAGCGATGATAGGGTATTTTCGCTTGATCTTGTTGGAGCGGTGAGTGGTTGTGCTACGTCCCAACCAGAACGATGACGCTCATCTTATCATCAGGTCATTCGACAGGAATCCTTCGTGCACAAGATGAACGATTTGAGGTGGACGTCGACTGATTTCTTTGAAGATCCCGAGGATAAGATGCTCTTACATGCTATCGCTCGATATCACGCGTAAGTTTCGCGGATTATCGATGATGTACGCCTGACAGCTTTGCACTATTCAAGATTCCTTGACCTGATGTCCTCCTCGCCTGCGTCGTTCTTCGTTCCGACTTTGGACATCGATCTCGCTTGGCACACGCACCAGCTTCGCTCGGTCAAATATCATAACGAATGCTTTGCCTACGTCGAGCGCTATGTCGACCACAACGACCGCGTCGAAGAGGACAGACTGTCGAATGCTTTTGATATCACCTGTCGTGCATGGGAGGTAAGACTGGACTTTGCTCTACTTTGCTCTTGATGATAAACCACCTCACTTTGTCTTTCAGGACCGTTTTCACGTCCGCTACACACACTGTGGCTGCCCTGCTCCTGGAGAAAAGGTCACGCAACGACTGAGCCGCTTCCTCAAGGGCGATCGCGACGCTCAAGCACCCTCCGAACTCGTCCCTCCGGCCGACCGCAGCGATCTCCTCGGCGCCACCCATCCCTCAGATCATAACGCTGTATACACCTTCACCCACGCTGGGGAGAGCGAAGCGGCGCGCGCTCGTCGACGGGAGAAATATGAAAGGCGTTTACAGCGAGAGAAGGAGAAAGGCACGTTGGATGAGAAACGGAGAGATGGACACGATCCGGCGTTCTTGATGCCCATGCCTCTCTACTACGCACCGATTGGCTGTGTGGCGGCGACTGGGTATGTTGTGGGTGCTGGTGGAGGGACGGCAGCTTGCGCTGCTGGGGTTGGTGGTTGTGGGGGTAAGTTGTTTCTTCAAGAATGCAACTTCTTGGATCTTATCGTTTGTCCTAGGTGGATGTGGTGGTGGAGGTGGCTGTGGAGGTGGAGGTGGTTGCGGCGGTGGTTGCGGTGGTAGTGGTGGTGGATGTGGAGGAGGGGGTGGTGGATGTGGAGGGGGTGGAGGAGGTTGTGGCGGAGGTGGTGGAAGTTAATCCGATCTATTCGCATCTTGTGTACAAACCGCTTCCTAGGCTGCATCATTCCTAACAATGTACATGTATCTAGCTGTGTTTACCATTTGTACTGCTCCTGATCATGCCTGGCCATGCTTCGATTACGTAAATCAGAGGTCCTTTGATCTAACCGTCAACGCGTTTCCTCACCCCGTTACTCATCGGGGAGCTGCTGGAGCATCGCCGGTGTGCAACTGGGAGTACTTGTTATTGATGCTGGTGCCAAGGTGTGGGTGCGGATCGTGTCGGGCGGCGTTCGGGCACTTTCGGATAGTCCCCGGGTGACGCAGACGATGTCTTAGAGTGCTAAGAGATGGAATGGGAAGTTTCTTATTGGTGGAAGAGTACTGAATACGATTGCAATGCCTAGACTACGGATGCTTTTCCAGAGCTTCCAGTGGACAGTGAGGACGAGAGTGATCGGGGATTAGAATATCTTGCCGTGTGTGGCTTTTCTTCATCAGGAAAAACTGAAACGGTACATATATCCCCCCCTCTTTCTGTATGATACAGGGCTATACAGGTGCAGGGTCAGTATACATAGCCTACATAGCCTACGTATCTCTCACCAAGCTATACTGTAGTCTACATCCGATACAAGGCTCTCACCAGTCTACGCAGAGCCACATCCGCGTGCACTTGGTCTTGGGCAGAAAATCTTGCCTGATCGGCAATGGTCCGAGGTCGAGTGCCGGTCACTCTAACATCAATCTAGTCGTCAACGAGGCGGGTCGTCTTCCTGCCGCCGCCGCCGCCGCCGTCTGGCAATCGCAAGCAGTGAAGTCAAAATCTAAAGCTTTTTAAATTGAATCATTGGGCACAGCTGATCTCAAGCACAATTTTCGGGTATGAACCAAGTACCTCATCATCATCATATTTGTGAGCACGTCAGTTAGTCGGTATAGCGAGTGCGGGCAATCGGGAGGGTGGTCCGTGCGCAAACACGTCTAAATGTGGACCGATCAAGTCTAAATTTTTTTTTCCCAAGTTCCATCACCTGCCTCTTCCCTTCCTTCCCTCACTCGCAGTCCCAGCCAAGTCCCGAAGCCCGTCCACCCGATAATCATCCTGCTCACTCTGCCAAGGCTCGTTCGACTTAGTGCGACGACGGACATAATGCATAGTAGCCTCTGACATGCCACTTGGACCACCGCGTACGTTTCTCTCCCTGCTCAAAAGAAATTTCGGATTTCCTAACCGTCCTTGGGTGCCAGAGTCCGCCGTCCCACTTTGTCACTCCTTGCCGGTATCCCGCCGCTGGTGCTCCTTTGTGGGACCATGCCGTGTATCGACGTCCTTCCTTCCGACCGCCCCCACGCCAACAAGGACAATTAACTCCTCGACCACATCACACCCCTACCGTGACTACACCGCACGATATGTACCTAGGACCACGCTTCGGATCAAAGGCTGTCAGAATCGGCAGACCGCCGCGACGACGTTACGACTGTTGGTTACTGTACTTTTTTCTCCCTCCTACTGTCGCTTCTACCTGTAGACCATGTACTATCCTCCTTTAGCCGAATACACGTGTTTTATCTTCTTCATTTGTGCTTTCCTGCCGCGTAATCCTGAGCCCAAAGCTGCTGTGAACAGAATGAGATGTCTGCGTATGTGTGCTGTAGCTATACAGTACGTATACAGTACATGTACAGTAGGTATACAGGACATATACAGTAATATACAGGGTAAGCAAGGGAGGTATATGTATAGTACATAAGGGGGTACTTCTGTACAAGGGCTACTAGTCATATGTATACTATGTAGACTACATATGTTGAGTATAATTTTTCAGTTTTTCCTGATGTTCTGGGTGCTACAGTGGTGAGCTCTTGATGTGCTGCGCGGTATGTCCTTCGGGGCGTGCCGTTGCGGTTGTCCGTAGATGGATGCTGGCTTCCATGACAGGGCCAGTGTTCGAAACCCGCCACCGTCCTGAAGCGCGAGATTCGCAAGTGGCGCTCAAAACGTGGACGGCGGTGGTGCTCTGCAACGTGTGACTGGACACACACGTGGTGCAGAACTCGGCGGTTGAAGCGACAATCGCTGGGATGTCATTCTTCTTCTTCTGGACAGTTTATCCTTGGTTAGCTGCTTATTTAATGGCAGAAACGCGTCGTTATGCCCCTCGTCCTCCCAGTTCCGTTTCTGGTTTAAAGGTATCTAAATTTCTTTTGTCCAATGATCACCAAGCTTCATCTTCCAAAGAGTGCTGCCACTTCCTGCTTGGATCCATCCATTTGTATCAAAGCCATTCACGGTCTTATCCACAAATTTCGCGGAGAGCCCTCCATCTTCCCCGATATCTTCGACGTCGTGAAAGCCTGGCTTCAACGCGATCCGTCGTTTGAGCGCATGGACGAGTTTAGAGCCCAAATTGTCTGTATCGACGCGATTAACACCGTGCTTTCTCTGGAGCCCGTACTGAGCGTGTCGTGGATGGTGCGGCGCTTCGAGGCCACCAAAGATCTGTGGCCCGTCATCTCGAGATGGTGCATGCAGGTCTTCGAGTGCTTTATCATTGCATCGTGGAGCTCAGTCCGGTATAGGACCTCGATCTATCAGATACTTGAAGCTATCGCACGGCTTTACAAGAAGATAACCCGTGATGAATTTGATTCTACGGGATACTTCTATAGGCGCTTCGCGTCGCCTTCATTCATCAGAATCTTACTTCTGGTGTGGGTTCGCACTGCATCCACACCCAGATATATCAATTCTTTCCACGCCATTTCACCTGTTCCCTTCGCCCTTCACCGCGCCTATCTTCCAGTTCCCGATGCCGCTGAAGCTGAAAGCGCGTCCGTAGCTACCGAGGTATTTGATGCTGTCTACAAGGCCGACGTCAAGTCCTGTTTACAGAGCTTGCTCATCGCCGATTCTCAAAGCAACAGCTACAGGCTATCGACCGCATTTCGCTTCTTCGCCTGTGGCAGCTCTGCTTCTTCTGTGTTTCGGCGCGCCCTTCTCTCCCACCGTTCACTGTACTGGACGATGCGGAGTTTCAAGAGGGTTGTTCGCGATTGGTGGCGCACGCCTCAGCCGCACCTAGCCTTGGGACATTTCCAACATTCGTATGCCTGCATGCTATATATCGGCACCATATATGATCTGGAGGGCCGTCGCTGGATCGAAGAAGGTCTTAAAATGCGCCTCCTTGATTGCTTGTGGCGATGCGATGTACTCTGTAGGCCTTATGACGAGGATGGCACGTACAACAAGTATATCGCGCGCATAATCCGGATATTAGCCGTGTATGCCATACACCCAGCGATCACGATAGAGCTTTGTAAATCCATTGAAAAGCTTCCGGATGATTTTGGCCTCGACGAGTCGCCTGACCGTGACCTGCATGATGCGTGGTTGCTACTTTTCAAAGAGATAGAGAGGGTTGACGACATGCTGTCGGAGGTGGACAGAGACATGTATCGAGATTGCGCCCTTGCTACGGTTGGTTTCTTAGTGTTGCCTTCGCTTTGCTCATACATTTCTAACAGTGCGATGAGTGGGGCGCCAGACACATGTGTACTGGCTGCAAACAAGTGCTTTATTGTTCTCGGGAATGCCAGAAACGTGATTGGCACAGTCATCGCCAAATTTGCGCGATCTTCTCGGAGAGGTATGCGTGTAAGAAGTGCTATCGCTTCCTGTTCACAAACACTTCTAACAGTCTTCACTAGGTGCAGAACCTATCATGCCATTATCCGACACCAGTAACTGGGAGCTCTGTTACATCGGGGGTATGCTTGACGCCACACTGATGGACGGTAGCGAAAGAGCGCACTACGTGCAGGTGATACAGGAATATAAACGCCGGAACCCGGAACTTGAAGGTGCCGGAAACCTAGGTTGTACGGTGGATTTCTCGTGTGCACCTCGACAAACGGACGTGTTCCTTGTCGACAAGAACGACCGATATGCCACCGAATTAGCGGAAGAAGGAAAGGTTGTGATCCAATGGAAGATTCCTTGGGCGGGCTGTAGCGAGGAGAGTTGTATGGAGACTATGTCGGCCTTCAAACCGTGATGCGTTCCGAGTATCGTACATGTTGGAATACACCCCTTGGTGGGGCGGGAACTTTATTCGAGAAAAAGTCATTCCTTCTGATACTTTGTATCCCTAGGTAATTCATACACGGCGATCTATACATTCTGGTAGTGTTATGGACATTGGATGTACAGAAGTCTGCAAAGCCTGTCGGGTATCGGCTAGAAGGTACCTGCATTGACTCACTCAACTGAGTCACTGATCTGGTTATGACTCGAATTACTACGGACACCTTATGTATTTAAGTAGCTACTGGTAGTTACATTTTCTCTTACCTTACCTATTGCGCACAACTAAACACATATTCTGATTATCTGTTCTACATTTTGTACTGTTCACTAGCTAGCAAGACCTAGCAATATACTCTTATTCACAGTACAAACGCGCGACACTAACATTTGCCTGATCAAGTTCTCCGGCAATCGAACCTACAACTTTTCGCACACGCACGCGAAACCCTAATCATACGACATCTATAACACTGGTGGACACATTATCTTCATTGCCAGTGAGAACTCTTACATTAGACGAACACACTCTACACCAAATACACGCCATACTCCGACACATGGCGGAAACCATACAGCTCTCCTTTCAGCAGAGCCGACCGCGAAGCTCAAGCGTAGCTTCCCCGCAGATGGGCACTGCGACAAAAAACACCCCTCAACCTATTCCTATTCCACTGCCTTCTTCTCAAGTGCATCACGTTTCTCCGCGGTCTGAGGAGATAGGTTCCCCCGAAGTCCAGTCTCCGACGCCGGAACCGGGCGATAGCGGTAATCTCGACGACAGCAACGTCGACAAGCGGGAGCGGAAAGGGAAAGGACGCGTGGCTTACAGTCTGGACGCCATGTTGCATGTCGCCTGGTCCGATTTCTGGACAGGTGACCTCGATGATGCTCCGGAGCTTCACGAGGAGCTGGATGGAGGATTTTACCTCAACTTGTCCAAAGCAGCCTTGGAAGACGTGATGTACACGGTCCACGCTCTGCCAAACATCGGCCATTTTCAGACGAAGGCGACACTCGATCACTGGGTGGGGGAGATACACCGTATGGATCCCGAACGAGCAGAGATCGAGCGTCCCAAATGGCAAAATCGACGTCTCGAAGCTTTGGAAGTTTTGATGACAAACAATATGGACGGCATCCATTACCCGACTTTGGAGACATTGAGTCTTCCACAGATATATCAGACTTTCACTCGAGAATTAGAATATCTGAGCAAGGTAACACTGTATCCAAATATCATGCATTCCAAGGATGAGATACTAGGGTACAAACCGGATGATGACGCCTATCGACGACTGATGCAAGCACTTGAAGACAAAATCGAAATAGCGTCTGCATCGTTGGCGCGCGCTGGTAAGAAGTCCAAAGCTGTGCGACTCCCAAAGTGGGGCGTTGCTAATGACATTGACGCGTGGCTAAAAGGACATGACTATGAGATTCTTACGGTAGGTCTCATCGCACAAACGGAACACTTACTTGCATTCCTCGACAAATACCACGATTGGGAAACAGGCGCGCCACGACGAATGAAGCCTGACAATGAAATACGGAGGCTGAGGGAACGTGTAGATGAATACAATTCGAAAGGACTGGAAAGTTCTTACTCTTCTCTGCCTTGGCAGGCGCGACAACCCTCGACATCATCCGATATACGCGGATCCACGGCGCAAGTCATGCCAATCAAACAAAGTACGTCCGGTTCGCGAGTTCAGAGTCCTGAAAGGCCCGTGCCACCTATTACTGCATCATTCATGGATATGAATCAATCTGGAAATAGACGTACCATCATGCAAAGCACCGATGACTCCATTTCCGCTGCTTTTCGACCTGTGCAATATGCCACTCGAGGCGCTTCCATGACAGGCAAAGGACCTTTCCAAGAACCTCAACAACAACAGGAAACACAGGCACAACCTGTAGCTTCGACGAGTAGTGTGCCAACTCAACGAGGAACACTTACTAGTCGAATGTCACTACTACCTCCATTCATCAGCAACACCGGACAAGCCAGTACGTCGGGACAGATGCCTGATGAAGGAAATCAACCTATAACAGGACCCGATGCTAGTTCTGTTCGTTTTGCGCAATCAACGGCGCGCTTGTACGGTCAGACAGGACACTTACCAAACCCATCAGTCACAAGCGCAACACTCCAGTCAGGATTACCTTCGAATACGCAAACGAAATCGGTTCCGCAACATTCATACGGCGTAAATCAGCCTAATCAGGCGCCACCGTATGTCACTGCTCCTCCGAATTACAACCCTAGAATGAGCATGACAGTCAATCCGGTTCAGCTTGGTTCGAACACACCTGAACAAGGCAGCAGCAGTCAACCCAGCGGGAGCGGCGGTCATTTTGGTGGTACTGGATCTCAATCCGGCAGTGGCGGTAATCCTGGTACTGGTGGTGGTCAAACCGGAAGCGGCGGTAATCATCCTGGTACCAGCGGCGGTCATCCTGGTCCTGGTGGAGGAAATCCAGGCGGTGGCGGTCATCCTGGTCCTGGTGGAGGAAATCCAGGCGGCGGCGGTCATCCCAGTGGTCCTGGCGGTGGTAATCCAGGCGGTGGCGGCGGTCATCCTAGTGGTCCCGGAGGTGGTAATCCAGGCGGTGGCGGCAGTCATCCTAGTGGTCCCGGAGGTAGTAATCCAGGCGGTGGCGGCGGTCATCCAGGCGGAGGCGGCGGAAACCCCGGTGGTCCAGGTGGTGGCGGCGGTCATCCTGGCGGAGGTGGTCATCCCAACAATGGTGGTAACGGTCAAGACCCGAATCGAAACCTTGAAGCCCATCTAGATATGAAGTTAAAGATTAGTGACATTGAAAGTTGGGACGGTGATACTGACCGTATAATTCACTGGTTTCGAAAAATTGATGATTTGGCAAGTCTAAGTCCCCGAATGAGACTACAATTAGGACGTATGGTTCCGAAACGGCTTACTGGAGCAGCAAGCGACTGGTACTGGTCTCTACCTTTTGAACATCGCCGGCGAATCGAAACTGAGTGGGCCACACTACGCGAAGAAATTGCAGGTTATTATATGACTAAAAAGTGGTGGGAGCGTCTCAGAAAACGAGCTAGCGATGCGAAATTCAGAGAAACGGGACATACCAAGGAAACACCTAGCGAATACTTCATTCGTAAAGCGGACTTGTTGACTACAGCATATAATTTCAACGACTCTGAAATGATTAGTGAGATCATGCAGGGAGCGCCGAGTCAGTGGAACATGATATTAACCACTCACCTTTATCAATCTGTCGTCGACCTACAACGCGCGATGCGTTTCCATGAGGAGTCTCTTATTGACTGTTTGCCGCAACGCCAGCGTTATGAAGACAGATATCCTCGAGACCGCGAACGTACTGCGCGCGCGAATCTAGTCGGCGCGTCGGACAAGCTTCCACCGCCGGCGTTTCCCAAGGACGACTCCAACGTCACGAAGAAAGGTCTAACTCCGAAAGCCAAAGGCGCTCGTCCATGTCGTCACTGTGGTAGCGCGATGCACTGGGATCGTGAGTGCAAGCATGCTAAAAAGGCTTTCAGAACCGCTCGAACACGACTAGCACAAGCAGACGATGACTTACGGGAGGCCCTGGATGCCTACGAAGACCTCTATTGCGATGTTCTTGACGAGTTAGAAGACTCGGAGTCGGAATCTGACGACGACGAGCTGGATTTTGACAACGCCTCTCGGAATACTCGAAGTTCTGAGGAAGACTCTGCTGCTGGAGACTCGGGGGGCATCAGTAAGGAATACTCTTATCAATCTAGCACTAACCTGTCAGCCTCATCAGCAGCACAATCTTCTCAACGAGCAAAGGCAACGGCTTGCACGGCGTTCTATGAAAAACCAGCGCTAAATCGCCGCTCGAGACGTAGACTGGCTAAAGACATAGATAAAGTCAGCTATCGTGTCAAGACAGACTCGAATACGCACCCAAGCAGGCCATTACTCGAGCTTAGGAGAATCAAAGCGCGACCGCCCGGTTGTACCTTTCTCGGGAGTAGAATCACTGAAACGACTGCAAGTGTAGGCGGAATTGATTCGGACAAGATAGACGTCGTTCTAGACTCAGGATCAGATATCACGTTGATATCTGAGAAAGCATGGAAGAAGCTGTCGACTCACCCGAAAGCACGCAAAGGTCAGCGTGTAAATTTGAAACAAGTCACTGGCACGTCTGTCATCGACGAATTCACGACGATTGATCTGTTTTTCGAAACTAACAAAGGGCCGATTCAGCTCAAAGTTGACGCGTATATAGTGAAGGGAATGACTGCACCGTTTATTTTGGGAAACGACTTCGCGGAGCAGTACTCGTTGTCTCTGATTCGTAGAGAAGCGAAATCCTTCATTAATTTCGCAGATACTGGTCGAGAAGTCGAAGTCAAGAGTTCTATTTTGCAGCCCAGAACTATGGACAATGGTCAGACTTTCTCTGTTATGTCAGTAGCTGACGACCAACGCACCGGAAGTCTCACACGAGCACAACAGCATCGTAAGTCCCAGAAATTGCAGCGAAGAATCCGACAACGCAGGAACCACGGCGAAGTACGCGCCCAGAAACGAATGGTCGTCGGACCCGAGACGTGCGTAAAGATCCCCGTGGACGCGTATTTTCCCGTCAAGACAGACAGCTTGTTTGCAGAAAAAATAATTCAGCAAGACAGCAACAAGAAGGGATACTGGGGCTCACCAGATTCCCTGATTCAACGTGAGCATCCATTCTTGCACGTATCCAATTTCTCCGACCAACCGATCACGATAGCAGCGGGCCAAGTCCTTGCGCAGGCGCACAATCCTCAGAACTGGCTGGACAGACCGTCGAAAGACCTGGAAACGCGGGTCAAACAGGAGCAATTCGCCACTGTAATGCGTGACGTGGTGGAAAGAAGACAAGGATCGGAACGCGGACTGGAGTCGCGATCACGCTTAATCCAAAGCCACTCCGATGTCACCTCCAAGGCGCAACGGAACGCGACCGAACCCGACGATCCTTCGGCTTCGGAGCCAATTGAAGGAGGACCTAAGACATCCGAAAGTCCACCTGAACCGACGTCTTCTGCGACATTTACCTCTGTGGTGCATATTTCCCCTGACTTGACGGATGAGCAGCGAAATCAGTTACTAGAAGTGCTGGAAAAGAATCAGCTTGCCTTCGGACTGGATGGTAGACTGGGAAATTACGAGGCCCAGGTGCGTATTCCTTTAAAGCCGGGCACAGAACCGATTTCGCTAGCGCCATTTCCAGTCTCGCCCGTTAACCGCCAAGTAATGGACCGTCAAATGGACACTTGGATTCAACAAGGCGTCATCGAGCCATCGGACAGCCCATGGGCAGCACCGACATTCATAGCTTATCGAAACGGTAAACCTCGTATGGTAATCGACTACCGTAAGCTCAACGCCAACGTTATCCCGGATGAATTTCCTCTTCCTAGGCAAGACGACATCACACAAGCACTAACCGGTGCTCAGTGGTTGTCTACATTGGATGCTCTTTCGGGATTCACGCAGTTAACAATACATGAAGACTCACGCGACGTGTTGGGATTTCGATGTCACAGAGGTTTGTGGCGCTTCGCACGTATGCCTTTTGGCTACCGAAATGGACCGAGTGTATTCCAACGAGTAATGCAGAACGTATTAGCTCCGTACCTTTGGATTTTCGCTCTTGTGTACATAGATGATATAGTCATCTTCTCTTTGACATTTGAAGAACACTTGCAACACTTAGACGCGGTACTCAAAGCCATCATCAAGTCAGGATTAACACTATCACCAACCAAGTGCAACTTTGCGTATCAGTCGTTACTTCTGTTGGGTCAGAAAGTGTCGCGTCTTGGGATGTCTACTCACAAGGAGAAGGTTGAGGCAATTCTTATGCTGGAAACTCCTCGAAACATCAAGGAGCTACACACGTTTCTCGGCATGATGGTTTATTTCTCATCATACGTACCTTTTTATGCATGGATAGCCCAACCTCTATTTCAACTGCTGAAAAAGGGAGTTGAATGGAACTGGAATTCACTACATGATGAAGCATTTAATCTATGTAAACAGGTACTCTCGAACGCGCCCGTTCGTGCCTATGCTATCCCTGGTAGACCCTATCGTGTTTACACGGATGCGTGTGATTACGGTCTAGCCGGCATTCTACAACAAGTTCAACCCATAAAAATCTGCGACCTACGTGGAACGCGAGCCTATGAACGACTTGAGAAAGCATTTGCCATCAAGGATCCTATTCCACAGTTAGTTGCCAGTATCTCCAAGGAATGGAATGACGTACCGGAGAATGGTAGCTGGGCTGACGACTTTGAAGACACAGAAGTTTTCGTGGAACGAGTAATTTGTTACTGGTCAAGAGTATTGAAGTCGCCGGAAAGGAACTACTCACCAACGGAACGAGAAGCTCTTGCGCTTAAGGAGGCACTAATCAAGTTCCAACCGTTTATCGAAGGCGAGACTATTCTTGCAGTAACAGATCACGCTGCGCTGACGTGGAGTCGGACGTTTCAAAATGTTAACCGACGACTTCTCACCTGGGGAACTGTGTACGCAGCGTTTCCCAATCTTCATATCGTTCACCGCGCCGGTCGCGTTCATTCCAATGTGGATCCTATTTCACGTCTTCGTCGCAATCTCCCACCGGAATCTGGTCCGAAATCAGATGTATCCTTGTCCGTGGATCTCACGCGAAAAAGCGACGACGTCTTAAAGGACATGTACAATGAATTAGGTGAACACTTCGAGGAAAAGCTACTCACCGTAGCAACGCGGTACGTCGAAAGTTCAAGTCTAGAACTATTTGCACTCGAAGAGTCGGAAGAGTGCGAAGTCGAAGATCCCTGCGGACGAACATTAACCGTATGCTCTAGTCAATCCTACAACGTACAGGTC
>QLPD01007584.1:0-11734 GCA_003314085.1 Hymenopellis raphanipes | reverse complement strand
GAAAGACGGGCCGGGCAAGACCAAGACGCACAAGACGAATTGGCTGTTTTCCTGATGCGCTTTCTCAACCGTTGCGTCCCCCTCTGCTTCCCAACTCAAAACGGATAATGGGACGTAAGCCTAAATACCATACAGAGGAGGAGCGCCGTCAAGCGAGAGCTCAATACGATGCGGATTATTACTCAAGGTACGTGGATCAGTGATCACCGAAAACCTGATCGTGCTTCTGCCTCTTACCACCGCCTGCTCAGGAACCGCCGGAAGATCTTGCGCCGAAGAAAGCGCTCTTACGCTGAGAGAACCGATGCCTCCGAGGATGGCCCTCGCCGGGGCGCTAGGTGCGTTCACCAACATTGTTTAAATTCAAGTTCTGACTTGACACACATCTCACTCAGAGAGCCAGAGATACCGGAAGTGTCTCGCTCATTCAAACTTATATCCAAGCAGCTCAACAAGTTTCACGCCTTCATCGGCCCCAACCTCAGAGAGTACGCCGAGACGCTCTGTGCGGACACGATCGAGACGAGGTCTATCACTGCGCTGGAGGATGCCATGGATTATCTTCACGATCTCGCAGAGACTGCGCAGAACGCGTGCAGCCGTATCAGGGAGCTGACTGGCGCCTCGGAGGAGTACACTCGCGCAAAGGATTTGGTTGACGAGTTTACACAGGCCCTCAATGTTGTCGATGATCTGTTTGCGGAGGCTTCACGCGATACGACAGACCTGCTCGTCTTGCGGAGATGTAGAGAAACTCGAATGTTGCAGTATTTCTCATTGTAATCGACATTCACCTTTGCGCTATCCATTGGACTACTTACTGCTTTACTCGAATTCTTCCCCCAGCCTGAGCTTCCGAGTACTTTTCCCATGCGAGCTGTTGCGAGTCCCAGGATTCGTGAACAGCTTTAGAAACACCAATGACATTGAATGCCGATTCTGGTCTTGCCGGACAAGTGAGTTGGTGACGATTATTCCTGAAGTGGTTGATGTATACAAGGAATGGAAGATACCGGGGCAACGGCCTTGATACACGCAATACCAACCGTAGCTGCTCGAGGCACCTGAGTTCAGGGAATTGTTGAATGCTGTCACATCACAAAAATCATTGAATGCATTAAAGGTTTGAATAGCTATGAAAGGCCTTTTGGGCCTTAAATTGTCCTTGTACTGTACTATTTATACATCCTTTCATAGACCATTAATGCAGTACTATTGTATTCACCATTGGAAAGACCTTAAACTGGCAGTGAAAGTTAGAGTAAATGGTCAATTAAAGGGCTATATTTGGCTGGTTATCTAAATAACCGTTACCGGGCATGCCGCCACACCTTCAAGGGCCGTCTACGCGTCACGGCCGTTCTCTACATGCAATTGCTGCCCCGACGCGTCATGTGCATTGTTTCCAGATGCACCTTCTCGACATGCTCTCCCCCAAGACTTGTAAGAGAGTTGAACCACGAAGCGTGACGAGGATGAGGACGAGGACGAGGACGTGAGTTTGCGTAGATACGCGTTGATTATAGCAGCGAAGCCGGTAGTCAAGATGATACAGCACGACGGGATGGAAAGCAGGTACAAACAAGAAAGCGCGACAGAATGCAAGTGACCATGAAGCGAAAGAAAACGATATTGAACGATTGTTTGACAGTGAATCCCTATACCAGCTGCTAGAGTTGGTGTTAGTGCTTGCACGGCGAGTGGTGACAAAAGTTACAAACATCAAGCTTCAGCTGAACGTCGTCCATCTCTGCCGACAGCGAGCGAGCCTCCTTGTACAGTCCCCTCCACGCTCTGACACAGGCTATTACGCCGCCTTGCCTTGCACGATGATCGCGACGACGGAGGCCGTGAATATTGTCCATAAGACTATTGGTATCGACAGCATCAAAAACTGCCGTCACTGCTGTGAAGAGACGACATACAACGATTCGGGAGAGATCTGGTCCCACAGCGCTCGTTGCTCAGCGGTGAGGCGCTCGATAGGGATATCCTTCAAGCGACCCTGCGCCTCTTTGCGCGTAGAATTGATAATGGATTCTGGCCAGAAGCGCGGAATAAGATAGAAATAGGCGGAGGATGCGCTCGCAAATAATAATAGAAGCCAGATTGCGGTGGGTGGCAACCCAGAACCTGTTAGCTCAACGGCGGCGGCGGTTTGGGGCGGGACATTGGGCGCCATGAATGAGGATAGTGGTGGTAGA
Source organism: Hymenopellis raphanipes (assembly GCA_003314085.1). Taxonomy (NCBI): domain Eukaryota; kingdom Fungi; phylum Basidiomycota; class Agaricomycetes; order Agaricales; family Physalacriaceae; genus Hymenopellis; species Hymenopellis raphanipes. The sequence continues at coordinate 9,530 of QLPD01007584.1, read as the reverse complement.
TGGCCATCCTGCGTTGTTTGTAACGATTGCCTGCCTGGGGTTACAAGGACTCCATGGCCAGATGGAGTTGGATGGATGCCGGATCCGGTGGAAGAATGGCATCATCATGATATAGAACGAGTTACGAGGTCCATACAAGTACCAATGGGTGGTGGTGATCTCGATGTGACGATGACTGACCTCCGTTAGCGACAGTGGTCCCGATGATGTCGCGACGAGAGAGGTGGACGTCGTTTCCGAAGATGACGAATCGTATGTTTACCTTCTGGGTACAGTTCAAGCACAGTCGTTTTCTTTCCAGGCGCAGCCGGCTCTGAGGGTCCTGCCGCGTCGTCTCCATCGCTGTCCACCTCCATTGGAGAATCCTCGGCGTTGTCGTCGTGACCCGCAAGCACCTTCTCTTCATAGGTACTTGTTCTCGCACTGGCCAACAAATTCGACGACATGCTTCAAGGAATCGAGGTCTGTTCAATATACTTCCCGACCGCGAGCGTCAGAGATAAAGCGGACGAGCTGGCTGACATGATGGTGGTCCTGCTGCAAGCAATCAGACTTTACCCACGACCACCATGACATCCCACGGCTACCTCTCAAAGTATCGCGCGTCAAAAGGATAGAGAGTCAATTCTTGGCGGGACAAATCCATATCCGTCGATGAATGCCTACGTGCCATGGAACTCGATAGGATCACGAACAAACTTGGTTCGTCTGTCGCTGGCTATCCCCTACCTCTGCTCTTGCCACCATCCACGAGGATCAAGCACCCTTCGTTCGCCGCGACATCCCGAAATTATTGCCGTTTGCAAAAAAGCTGGTGGACCTGCCTTTTTCGCACTGAATTGTGCGCGTCGAAATAGACTAAGGTTTCCACCACCATTGGGACTTCCTACTGAAGTGTAGCTAGACCTATTTTCACCGTAGAATTCAGAAATATTGTCCGTTTGACCATCCGATCAGTCCTTGTTGTACTACAGCTTGGGGGTGGTGGTGCAGGGCAACGTCTTGTGTTAGTGAACGGCGCAAGCATGAATAATAACTAACATTTAAGAACAAGTTCGTCATGCTGGAGCAGGGGTGTCTGACAGGGGTTTTGAGACTAAAAAAAGTCAAGTCAACGAACTCGGAAGAATAAACCTAGCGCGCAGGTTGGTGGGGGAGAAGCGAGGCGCATGTTATATAGGCAGCCCAGGCGCAGGTGGAAGTCATCCGTTCAAGTAGATAACCACTATGGCAGATATGTGGCGCGCTGCTGATTGAAGAACGAATGGACCCTCCATGGGCCACGGCCGTCTAAACTGAAATGAGCATGGAACCTGATGTGAAAGTACATACTTTGGCAGCGTTGATGTGACGTCGGAGTCTCTCACCCCCCGTCCGCTTGACAGATGGCATTACTGACGGAAAACTCGAGGGTCATCCACCCCGAGAAGAGAGCGACAAGACCCAAACGACAATGGTCCAACCTCTTGGACGGGAAGATGAAGGAAAGCAATATTCGATCGCGCATGGTACCCGTAAAACGCGCGCCTCCACAGAAACAAACATACCGTATTAGCATCAAGTATTCATGCCGAACGATTTCCCTGCCTCGACACTAGATCTGAAGACTACAAAGCCGTCCGGTGCGTGGTCCAGTAATTCCACTTCAACATCGGCCGTGTCCTCCGGTGCTGCGAGCATCGACCTTGATCTGCCTGCAGAGGTCGCCGACTGCAATAGCTTTGGTGACCGCTGCGAAGGATGCTAGGGATGGTAGTCTCCGCTGCATTCAGGTTATCTTGATAGAGCACCGGGTACGAGTCAATGAGAATTGATTAATAGTGTCAGAGAATACAGAGGCGGGGTATGTATCAGTCCTTTAGCACACGTCGAGGCCGGTAACCCTCGAGTTCATAATGAGCGCGACTATTAGTCTACGAAATTGTCAGTTCTTATCGTACCCCTCAAAAGAAAGAATAAGAATACTCACCCATACAACCCCAACACTTCCGCAAAAATCAAAATCAACACCATGCTGACGAAAACCTTGCTCTCATGAACATAGGCGCGAACGCAGCTGTCGCCGACGACGCCGATGGCGTATCCTGCTGTGAGGCCTGTGAAGCCGCACGCGAGGCCGGCGGCGAGGTGGACGAAGCCTGCGACGAGGGGGTAGGAGACGGGTGTGAGGGCGGAGGAGATGAGGACGGATACGACGAGGCCGTAGACGGCGATGATGCCGGACATGACGACGGGGATGAGGGACTGGGAGGGGTGTTAGTTGGTGGGGTGAAGAGGGGGAATAAACAGGAAGGCGAGGATTTCCAGTATGAAGAAGAGGTATAGGGAATGGGTGCGAAAGAGGTCGCACCTTCATGATTAATTCGGGTTTAAATGTTCCAAGACCGGCGATGCCTATTCCTGCTTTTGCAGTTCCGAACGCGGCGCCGATAGCTGGAGCAGTCCATGTTATTGATTGGTATGTGTATTGTGAAAAGACGAGCACTTACTGCTCAATACCATCTATGAGGAGTGTATTAGCATCGTACTTTGAAATGCAAGGAAGGAAGACGCACTGCGGACGCGACACCAGCAAAGCCAAAGAACGGCGCGTATGGCGGACACAGACTCATATTCCGATAGTCGAATTATTTGTCGAGCGTAGTGTAGTCGTCGTCGTGGTCAGGAGAGTGTGCAGTAAGGTTAGGGTTTCTCTTGCGTCTCTACACGCCCCAGCCAAACAACGCCCTCCCTTTTTCCGCCATGTCCATGTCGTGGCTGGCGCGCCGCTGCCTCCACACAACGCGCCCCGTCCTCTCCCGTATCGGCGCCACACCCATACCCATACCTCCAAACGTCCAACTCGAACACACCGATGCCGCGCTCTCCGTCACCGGACCCCTCGGCACCGCCTCTGTCCCGCTCCACCCATTCATCAAACTCGACTTGCAGACGCCCCAATCGATAACGGTGTCCATCGAGGACGCATCATTCCGCAACCAGCGCGCCATGTGGGGCACGACGCGCACCCATATAGCGAATGCGCTGACGGGGATAAGTACGGGCTTTTCGACGCCGTTGTACCTCGTCGGTGTTGGATACCGTGCTGCGATGGAGGAGGACCCCCGCGGGACGGTGGACGGTGGTTCGGGCAAGAGACTCGCGATGAAGTTGGGGTATAGTCATACAGTGTATGTCCCGATACCGCCGTGGGTGGATGCAAAGGTGGAGACGCCGACGAAGATTGTGTTGAGCGCGACGGATAAGCATTTGTTGGGCTTGTTTTCTGCGAGAGTTAGAGCGTACAGGAAGCCGGAGCCATACAAGGGAAAGGTGTGTTTTTCGTTTGGTTTTGAAGTTCTTCGCTGACGCTTTCCAGGGTATATTCATTGGTACAGAGACCGTACGCGTCAAGAGCGTAAAGAAAAAGTAGAATTCGCATATTCGTTAATCTATCCATTTCGCCACCTCCAATGGCTACGACCTAAGGAATATCAGAAGGGCCCTCCGCTTCAACAGGCTCCCTCTTACGGTCTTGAACTTATCTCCTCAGCCCTCACGCCCGTCTCCTACCCCCTTCTACGTTCATGAGAGCAAGGTTTTCTTTGGCATGGTGTTGATTTTGATTTTTGCCGAAGCGTTGGGGCTGTATTGGTGAGTATTTTTTCTTTTGAGGAGTACAACAAGAACTGACAATTTCGTAGACTAATACATAGTCGCGTTTATCATGAACTCGACGGTTACAGGCCTCGACGTCTGCTAAGAAACTGATTGCCACTAATAATACATCACATTGACTTGAAACTTTCTTCATGTCGTCTCCTCAGCCTGTTTCATCTTTTGCGCGCATTTCGCTGACAACATTTCTCAGGTTTGGGAACTCTTCTCCAAGTTCTAGCTGAAGACCCACCACTATGGCTGCACACGTACCGTCTTTTCCACTAATAGTAAAGGCAACGAGGGGAACACGGAGACGTCCGAATCAGGAAACCGCCACAGACCCAACGACCGTCCCGAGGACGGAGCCGCGTGCGGACTCTTTCCTTGCAAGTCTTGTCCACTGTTCGGACCGCAATATAGGCAAAACTGTCGCTCATTGGAGGTAACGTCCGATGATTCTGTGTTTGTGATCTCGAAAACTAAACATTCAGCTAGTTTCTTCGGCGCAGATTGAGTCGATCTTCTCCTCACGGCAATCATAGATAGTATTCCAAGGCAACATTTCCGAAGAAGCTGTGCTACGGATTACAGTGTCTTTGGGGCACTTTCCTTCCTTGTATCACCTCAATCTGGGTTGCTGTGTCGACTCTTTCGAGCCTCAACGCAATGCCATAATATACGCCCCCTGATTCTTCGACTCTTGTCATGTTTATCTTTCTCAAAGGTCTCATTAGCTGTAGACTCTCGCTCTGCGTTCCGTGTCCACCAGTCTTTGGTGGAACCTTCAACGGCTGGGAGTGAAGACTAAACAGCATCGATACATCCCATCCGCCGGGTTCGTTCCCACTCTCAGGCTGTAAGTGATGTCGGTCAATCTTCTACATGCGTGCAAAACCAAACGGGCAGTCATGTCTTTTCTTGATGCTCTTCGACACTAGAGTGATAGTAGGCGACGCTGGACCTAGATGCAGACTCCAGCGGAATTGTACAGCAACAGGGAACGAAGATCATGAATGGAAGAACTTGAATAGGTTGCCGTGACGTATCATGCCGCTCTGCCATCATATACAGCTATTGATTCGATGTCCGCGCACAGACAACAGCAGTCCCTCGCTTGCCTCTTGCTCCCATCATCATGCCCATTCAGGACGTCTTCACGGCTGATCGCTCTGCTACTAGCGACGAGGATGCGGAATCTGACCATGGGAGTTGCTGGTCCTCTGAGGATGAAGACGTCAATGGTACGGAGGAGGATTGCTCGGATGAGGATGACGAGTCTACATGTTCGAATCAGGATGATGAGATTCTTCAGGCCGTTTGGACCGACGACGATTCACCTGAATGGGTACCCCTCAAGACAATGTTTGTAGCTTGCCAATCCCTCTCGGTGGAGCATACTTCTCACCCTGATGCTTTAGCGACGTCAAAAATCTTTTTGGGACTGAGATAGGGTTGGACAAAGGATGGGTTTTGAAAAGTGAGCGTGTGCAATGGTTGAATGTGGTGGCGGATGTTCAGCAGAGGATCGTGGATGCTCTGGCTGTACTTTCTGATACTGTGGGTGGGCCGGCAAGAGATAACTGGCATAGGATTCTTTCCTATCAGAAAATGCATGGCTCAATGCCAGTGAGTACATGTTACAATGAATTGCTCATGTCATCTGATTTATAGAGGGTCGACTACTGCCATGAACTTCAGGCATTGCTCATTGTCATCATGTCCAGCACAAGAGCTTGGACTGACACCGATTGGTTTTCCCTCAACTACTTCCTCTTTCCCGGTCAAAATATGTACCACGTCTCGTTCACCTCAAGTTTGTTTGAGGGAAGGATTCTCTTCGATTATTCACCGGACAGACCATGGAAGGATCTCGCGCAAGTCCTGCAGATCACCCTCCCGTACTTCAAGGAAATGACCGCTCGTGTTGACGCCCTCTCAAAGCTTCATCGTGTAGGCTCCTCGTCCGGTTCTTCCGACTCGACATCGACTTTTGGACCGACAACTACGGCGAACCTTATTACATGCCTCGACGTAGGAGAGAGTGTCGCGAAACTGATACCAGTGTTCGGGGCTGTTCTTGAAGGTACATGCGGAATCCTGCGCAAGCTGCAGAGGTCAGTGAACGGTCTTTTAGTACATTCGCTGTTGATAATCGACACTAACGCCTATGTTCGCGACAGGGTGCACGCGCTGCGCGCGACGAGTGCAAGGCTCTCGCAGAGCACACGGCATGTATTACGCTTGCGATCGTCAACGAGATCGGGTCCAGATCTACCAGCAGTGGAAGCGGAGCAGAAATCAAGAAAATTTCAGACCTATCTGCGTAAGAGCGTATCCATATGTTCAATCGAGGCTCGTGTCTAACAAGTTGGGTTACAGCATCATTGATAAAGTGAACGACAGCATCCAGAAACTATCCAAAGTCGGGCGCTTGAAGTACTTTGCCTCGCGCGCAAAGATCAGGTTCAGGATCTGCGCGTGCAGGTGGATAACGCGCGGATTTCGTTTCAGGTTTGTGGCATCATTCTCCGTTTTACCAACCGAATTCTTCCTCACTCTCCGAGTGAAAGATTGGTAACGATATCACGACGGCTCGATTGCTGCATGACCTCACGGTGATGCAGGCCAAGCTCCTGTCGCGTGTCGACGATATCTACCAAGTTCAGATGAGGATGGATAGGAAACTGGACATGATTCTACTACAGGTTCGTAGCACTCATCCAATTGGCCAGTTACTCATCCGTTTCAATAGATGCGCGTCACCGGGTCCGGCGATAGTCAAGCTCGTTTGGTTGAAGTGAATAGTGCGGACTGATACGGTACGATACAATACGGCAAAGTTACCCAAACACGTTTATCTTGCCATTTCTATGTGACTTCAGAAATTTCTTGTAGTGATCTAGTACGATACAGTGATTTTTTCCTGTGAGCCATGAGCATCTTGGAGAAAGTGCCCATTCCACATTATTTACTTTGAGCATTAAATAAGATGGCAATCCTGAATAAGTACAGTACAGTACTTACTGTTAGGCAAAGACTTGAAAGTATGCAGGAAAGGTTTGGCACTGTCTATGAAAGAAGCACTTGACATATGCAACATCAGAGGAATGAATTGTCTGCAAGTACACTAACTGAAGAGGCTTACTTTCACTTTATGGATGTAGCAATCAACCGGAGATTCGGCCCGGGAGTATCCGCTTGACAGAGAACCACCATCTTCCTGTACAACCAACAACTCGAGCTGTTGTCGCCGTCTCTGTGGTGCGTCTTCTAGAGTACACGGACTTGATCGTGACATACCCCAACCAAATGGGCCTATTGCCTACCCATGATGGACATCTCAAATGACCTGGATATGGCCAAGGATTCTAGGTAAGATAAACTAGTACGCATCGAGTAGAGTACCAAGCTCACGGTATAACACTTTTCAGATGCGCAGAAATTTTTTCTCACTCTGAAGATGCTTATCTTCTCTCCTGCCGCTCGCCCATCTTCTATGATACCACCCATGCACCAATCGATACCCTTCCAAACGAAGTCCTTTCCCTTATATTTCGCATTCGGGCTCGTCATCCTGGTTCCGGACTCAGCCAGTGTGTCGTCCTGTTGAAAGTCTGCCGACGCTGGCACACGCTCATCATGAACGACGGGTTCCTCTGGTCCTTTGTCGACATAGGCTTGTGGGGGCATCCGGAATGGGATCTGAAGACGTATAATCGGGTGGAGAATCAGGTCAAGCGCGCGCGGAACTACCCCCTTCATCTCTGTCACCACTCTAGGCGGTCCTTATTTTGGATCGAGGATTTCAATGCACCGTTCATGAACTTGAAGTCGTTGCATCTAAGCCTTGATCTACCGGATGTGCGGGAGGTCATGGAGTTTATTGGTGATGAAAGACCGGCGCGGCTCGAGAAGCTCCACATTTCCTGCAAGGAGCCAAAGGAGGAGGATGAGGACGTCTATTGGCTGCCCAGCACGATCGTCGAAGCTCTGCCGAGTCTGCACCGCCTCGTCCTCAGCAATGCGTACGTGACGTTGACGAGTCTGCCGCACAATTTGACTGAGCTGTCTCTGTCCGGCCCCGTATCTCTGACGCGCCATTACGAGGTTCACGAGTTCTTCGACGTTTTGGCGGAGCTCTCCTATCTAGAGATCTTGTCCATAGAACTCGTTGTCATCCAAAACAGTTCCCCAAATGTCCCGCTGCCCATAATCAAGCTTCCCCGACTGCAGAGCTTGTCGATTAGCAGTCTCTTCTACATCATTCACTTCTTCCTCACTAACATCCACGCACATCCCGACTTGCGGATCACGTCTGTCGTCTATCCTAGCATCGTGAATAGTTACGACGTCTCTGAGTTCATCCTGTATCCCCTCATCCCGCGTTTCCGCCACCCCAAGACTCTCGCATACATCTCGCAAATCCGTGGACTCGTTGTTCGGACCGGCGCCAATTTTCCGTCAACCACTCATCTCTACGGGTACGACCATACCGATGTCAGCCGCGTGACGCGCTGGCGCGATCTTGAGGACGAAGGTACAGATGGGGTGCTGGACTTGACATTTTTCGCGCGGAGAGGCAAGTACAGGATCCGCACGTGCCGGAGGATTTTCCGCACGATCATGACGGACGTGCGTGTGCTGGAGGTGCGGGCAGGGTATGGGGTGCGGGCGGCGATGCCGACGGTGGGCTGGTGGAGGATGGCGCTGTGGAGTCTCGTGTCGCTGGAGGCGGTGTATGTGTCTGCGGACGTGCAGACGTGTGCGAGCTTTTGTCAGGCGCTGGGGAGCCTTGTTGAGCAGAGGCCGAGGAATTTTCCGAAGCTTGGGAGGGTGCATTTGCACAAATCGAGTCAGCAGGATATTCGTAAATTGGGGTGGAGATGGTGTGCCGGTGTTGGACTTGAGGATGACATTGAAGGGTATGACCCGATGGATCTGCCGAGAAGGAATTATGAGGAGGTGATCAAAGTGGCGAGGGCGTATAAGGAGGCTGGGTATGGGGGGTTGGAGGTGGTGATGACGAATAATAGTGACTTTGCGTATTGGCCTGGGTTGGATAAGATGCGGGAGTTGGAGGATGTTGTTGCTAGTTTTTCATATATTGAAATGCCGAAGTAGTTGACCTGGTACGTCTAGTAGCTCTCAATGCGGCTCTCTCAACGTGGGATAAGTCATGCGCATGCCCATCAGTAAGTTACTAATACTAGATGATAGCAGCAATTGTAGCTTATCCTCTCTATGACATAGGATGTAGAACACAATAGGTAAAGTCGTTCTACGTCCTATGTCGAACACAATAGGTAAAGTCGTTCTACGTTTCTTATTAGTTTGTGGCGCACATTCTGGTCCGTGCGCACATCATGACACGTGCCTACTTTTCAAAGTCCGACTTTCATGAACGCGTCTTGTCTGTCTTCTATCTTCTTCCATATTCTTTATGAAATCTGAGCTCTTAAGCACCCACAGCCTAGCCGCCATATCACGTCTTCGTCGAGGACAACACTGGCCAACGGGAGCGACAATGACCGTAAGCATAAACGCACTCGCAAAACGACGACCATGGCGAACGCGACCAGGACGACCAAAATAAGCGTTTGGATGACTGTAATACAGACAGGGCGGTCGATGACATTGTTCGGAGTCCGGAAAGCACCAGCGGCACCACCTCTTTCCCAACATTATGGAAGAAGTTATATAGGTAGGTGATCATGTAAACTGGCTTCAGAATCATACTGACAGATCTCAGATTCTATAAGGCCAACTCGCAACGCCGACCAGGTTTTCGACATGAATTGTTCCCGCTCTTCAACTCGCGTCTCCGCCAGGGCCTGAGATTGAAGCTCCGAGGAGGTTGGCGCCGTTAGCGGGAATCGGAGCGCGTTTTCACG
>QLPD01007556.1:0-10657 GCA_003314085.1 Hymenopellis raphanipes | reverse complement strand
GAAGGCAGAACAAGCCGCAAAAGAGGAGATGGCCGCCGAAAAGTCTGCGCGTCGCATTGCCATCCAGGAGGACAAGGAAATGAAACACGCTAAGCAAATCAGCTCTCTCAGACCAGACCTAGACGATGGAGCGGGCTTACCTCAAATCTCTGTAGCCTCGCTGATGCGCCGTGGCAGACCATCCTCACCAAAGGATACTGTTATGGACACCGACGGGGAGACCCAGGACAATGAGATAGTCATGGACACAGATGGCGGCGACTCCGACTATCCCGCTACGTCAGAGCCGGCAACGGAATCTGACGGTGATTTTGGGAATGCCACTGAGGACATAGAGGACGACGGGCGCGAGCGCGGTAGGGATGCCAGTGCCATGGAGGACATGTATAGCGACGATGGCTCCGATTACGCGCCGAGTCCGGAGGCGCCCGAACTTGAGGAGGAGGATGACCTGGACAAGGCGCTTGCAGAAATCAAGGCGAAAATTGCCCTGAAAAAGGCAAAGGCAGTTGAAGCTAAGAAACAGGTAAGTTGTTTCGTTAACCTGCTCGAAGTTGAACGCTGACGTACCTTTGCAACAGAATGAACCCTCCGCCTCTTCCAAGACAAAGCCAGACAAGATGGCTATTCGAAAGCGCATCCAACGTGCTCGTGAGGGGGAGGAGGAGACGCAAAAGATTGAGGATGATGGTAGTGGGAAGAAAAGGAAAGCGGGTGAGAGTATACCCGCAGTCCCGGAACAGTAAGCGTATCCAATCAGAATAATAACGTTAACCTCGGCGCTTACTGTTCCTTAGAGTCAAGCGTCCTCGTCCAAGTGCCGAGGTAGGCGGTCTAGCGTCCAACTGGCAAAAGTTAGCAGTCAGTACGGACACCAAGGCTGCCTCTAGTAAAACGTCGACGAAGAGCAAGAGCAAGAATCAAGGCAAGGACTCGAAGGCACGTATCTCTTTCTCGCCGGGTGCTTTAGCTTAGGATCCATCAGAAATTCGATGCCGTGGAGATTATCCTCGAGGATGCTGACGTAGACGCCATTGATAAAAAGGACCGCAAGACCAAGCCCCGATACAGCAAGAAGAACCTGCCTTTCACCGATTCTCTCACCGAGTTTCCTACCTTCAAGACGGTGCTTCTTCCTTCGCTCTACGACTGGGCTGGATGTGCGCTCGTCACGAAGCCGTTCTTGGCGACCGGACCAGATTTCTATTTCAGAGCGAGGGTCCGCAAGCTCTGGGAGCATATATTTCCCAGCCTACCGGCGGAGGCAGAGGATGGCGGAGTACGGTCAGAACATCCTGCAATCGAATATGTTGTCAGGTCGTTCTCTCCTCTTTCCATTTTGATGTTCACGTTGTCGATAGGCTGCCGGTTATGTTCGCACCCATCGGAGCCAGCTTGGCCAGCGTGCCGTCGCCGTTGTCAGCCGGACCCTCAAGGCCAAATTCGACACCCTCGCTGAGCGCGCTGAATTTGTGGCGGACCAGCTTCGCGATGACAGGTTCATATATGCAAAACCTGACGCCCGTGATGTTCGTCGCTCTCACATTCAATTGGCCTAGCTCAACCGTTTTCCTAGCACGAAGCCGGAGGGTTCTTAGCTCCTGTTCTCCTCGAAACGTTCGCCTATCACGTCGAAGCCGTCATGAATGCCAAAGTCACCCACGGTGTTCCAGTGGCAGCCTTGGCTGTTGCCGTCGCAGCGGTATGTCTCCTCGTTACAGTTGTAACCCATCTGATACGTGCTCTCAGGTGAAGCGTGCGTATACCCTACATAAAACCGGCGAGAACTGTATTCAGGCAACCGAGAACGAGGAGAACGACGATGACGATGACGATAAGCCCTCTGGAAAATCGAAACGACGCAACAATGCCCTCGCTTTTGGCGATGTGCCATGGGGTGCCGAAGCCGCGGAATACTTCATCATGATCAACGAGGATGTGGATGACGACTTGTGGGGTGATATTATCATGGGTGCCAAGGCTTTCATCGCTCCCAAAGGCAAGACCCTGGCAGCGGGTGCGGAGGCGAATCCTGGTCGTCGTCGTCTGCGCAGATGGTATGTATTTCCTTTCTACCGCATATTCGCCGATAGCTAACGAGTATTCTTTGGGGCAGAGCTGGTTCTGTGTGTATCCTATAGTAGTCTCTCATTCTTGCCAGTGTAGTTGACCAATATGAACATCTTGACCATTATCTACGTTGCTGTGTGAATGTTCTGAGGGATTGAGTAATTTTGAGCGAGGATTCAGCTGAGCAATGCACAGTATGAGAGGTATGTACGGGTATGAGTAGTATCGTATGATAGGTATGTGACAAGCGATGGCGGGTATGTGAGCAGTATGTGAACAGTATGTAAACGGTATGCCACATGCGCGTCCCTTTTGCCACATACCGCGGATTTCGGTATGTAAGTCATGTCACATACCCATACATACGCTCTCATACGGTTGCGAGCATGCTGATGAAGCTGAGGCTTCTCACATGAATGCTGATTCTGAGCAAAACATGTAACAGACGCGATTGCATAGAACACTTTTCCGCTGAGATATACGTCCTGGACCAAGCACCGCGACACAGCTATTCGTCACCAAGAGTCCGTGAACTGGACATTAGATAGTCCGCGGGTTTAGTATTTCTAGGGAGTGCTTGCCAGGTGCTTGCTGTGGTCGGCATCCACTTCCGATTCCTTCCACTTCGCGACGTGAATCAAAGTTTGTCCAGCCTTCCGTTTGCCCTTGTCGACTGAGATAGATTCGAACAGTGGTGGTACGAAATAAGACTGTGGATAGGGGCTATTAGCATTACTAACATAGCCACCAGTCGCCTTTTCGTTCCCGACCGTCATGACGCGCTTGCTACATAGGACAACGGGTACTCCTGCCAGCTATGACCGACAACTCTCGAAAAGACTCCTCCAGTCGTTGTTAACCTCTTCGTCTCTTGCTTAGAATATCCGTTCCTGCATACGCTAGCCATTACCACCCTCATTCACCTGCGTCTCCTTACCGGTATCGCGTCACCTTTGCATCCTCGTTCTGAAACTGTCACTATCGATTCCCAATATCTTCTTGTGCTTTTAGCATCCTAACCTCCCTATTCCGGACAGGCAAAAGTACGATATACATCATACCATCTGGATTATTGCCGTTTGCAATAAAGCTGGCACACCTGCCTTTTTCGATTACGCAGTGATTGTGCATCATCAGGAAACTGCCCGTGGCCTCAAGTCACCTCAAAGCAGGGGCCTTTCTTTAAAGCACCTGAGGTGCACATGGGAACTCAATGCTCTTGAGATGCATCAAGGCATAGAGCTCAGGCTTTAACATGCTTTCAATAGCCTTAAGCATTGTTAAAGATCATGTCCTTGAGACAATTGCTTCCAGTCAAGTTAAGATGACTTGATGTACACCCACATATGGAACTCCCTTGAAGCGCTTCGAGGAGCATCATGGGAGCCTTCAGAAGTCCAAGGTCGTATTGTGATGTCAAGGACGAGGGCAATATTTCGCCGAGGCGACACACGGCGCAAATGCACAGTGGTCATACCCCGTTCGAAAGAGCGCTCGCTATCTTGCGTACAACTTTAACCCTGAAGACTGCCGCCTCCCGGAGGGCTTACGCAGACTGCCACGAAATTCAACGACGGTGACCGGCAAAAAGAGACACCGCGATATCGATGGTGGTGCTGGGAGTCGGAGAGAAGCTGCCGAACAGCGATATTTCGTTCGTCGTTTAACATAGCCATGGACTGTGGTATGGTTCATAGCAGGCAGAACAAATTCATCGGGAGCGTGAATAGAAGCTGCGGAAGCAGAATAAGAAAATGTTTCCGAAGTAAGAAAATACGCACATTATCAACGTTGCTCCCCTAGTGCAATGTCTCCTCCAACTAGTCGCCAACTGTTCGCAATTGCAAGTTCAGATGACTCGCAATCTGGATCGTTCGAGTCCGCTGTTGCGGAAACCCAGGACAAATATTGCCTGGCCGTTGGTCCAGTCATGCCTTGTAATTATAAGTCGGCGTTTGGTACCCCAGATAAAAGCGGAGGACAGTCGCGAGAGGTCATCGTGGAGATGATGTTCTTGACGTGTGGCGAAACATAAGGCTGCCTTGGCGACGACGGTACTTGTGTAGACGGCGCCGTATCGAATAGCAAAGACCGCCGTCATGAAGATATCCCAAAAATGCGGTAAACGTACCATTACAGGCCAGCCCAGAACACCCATTCCTTTATCCCACCCAAAAGAGAATAATGCTGTCCTGGCGTCGCCCGTAAAGGCGCCGTATAGCAGTAGTAGATATGCGGCCTTCTGGAGGGCTTACGCGTTCCGAACGTCCAACAAGATCGTCGTTTCCGTTGATCTTCAGCTGGTTGGAAGGTTTAAGCGGCCAGCGAGGGCTGTATACTGTGCGATTCGGGTCTAGTCAGAGGGAGACGACGTAAAGTCGGTCTCCCTGACACAGTGCGACGACTTTGACGCAGGTGTCGTAGAAGAGCGGCTCTATATCCATGAGTCGGTTTTACGGGGAAGTTTTACAGAGTAAGATTCGGAGTGTCGCATACCGCCCACGTTGGTGGGGCTTACGTGTCGTCGTCGATGCCAAATCGCTGCCGTGTGGATATGAAGGAAATCGAAAAAAAAAATTAAAAAACATACTGCAGCACGCCGGCAGAATCGTTTATGCCGTCTCCCAGCCTTGAATAATCCAGCTGCGGATGCCCGCCGCTCTTCTGACGTCGACGGCGCGCACTGTTTCAAATGATGGCTGCCAGTTGTCTGGGCTTACGCAGCGAGGCGGCTTTTGTACTTGTCGCGGTCCAGACAGCGGAAAACCTATATAGAGGGCGCAGACGGTGTCTCCAAGAGCGAGGGTGTTAACGCAGCACCGAAATGAGGATGGTGGTGGTGTCAGGAGGTAGAGACGCATTCTGAACATCGTGCGATCACTGTCCGGATTGTTCGGATCGATCATCCGATCGCGAATGGAACGAGCTTGTCGACGCTCGGGACGGCGACAACAGTCTCGGAGTCGTGATTTGAGCATCGGAATCTTCTGTAGTACAGTGATATTTGATGTACAAGTAGATTTTTCAGTAATAATATTGCGTGCAGACATGTAATTGACCTTACGTAGATAGTATCCCATCCTAGCACCTTGAAATCGTGCATTCCAGCACGTTGTACCTCCCGGACTCCTTAATACTTTGATCTATATACACCTCACAATGATATTTATCATTCTGACTTAAATTTGGGCTGCCACCGTTGCGGTATTTTGTAATCACTGAAACGATCATTTCCACAAAACACTGACAAGACTCGCCATTGAGCCATCAAGTTCTTCCTTCTCATTTTTTCGGGAATCTCGTAGATGTTGAGTTCGGATCCTGATAATGGATCTTTCACAATTTCAAGCTCTCTCGAGCTGTCGCGCATTTGCTATTGTCGTCGTCGCTGCTCAGACTTGGCGCCGGCGACTCGGACTGCGAATCAGAACCGTGTTCTAGCACGATTCGGCGTTGTCTAACGGGTCTCCTACCACCACCACCACCGACCAGCAGTGCGGATAGGGCAACGGGCCTAACTCTCTCCTAACTCTCTCTTTCTCTTTTCTCGTTTTTATAAATTTGCGGGCTTGAAGAGCCCGGCGGCCCCGCTGGACACATAAGCCCTCCAACGAGGCCGCATATCGATTCTGTGACGGCGGCGGCGGCGTTCGACTCTGTGACGATGACTGCACCCCTGGATGGGCTCCGCGAGAGCCAAGGACAGAAGAACAGCCACTTTAGGATTGTAGCGCCGTCGTTTGTTTGCAACGCGGCGCGTTTGGTACGTTTATTTGTTTTCAAGTTTTAGATTTTTCTTACACCATGCAAGGATGTCGCCGCCACCGCAATGGACGCGGCCAGCTCTAGGACGGAACCACCGACGGCGGACAAACGAGCCTTCTACTCTGAATCGGCCTCGAACTCCATTTCTTCCAAGTCCATTTTGCCGCCGGCGCAGGAGGCCACGTATGCCTCACGTGCCGGACGGTTTAAATTGTGATCGGTCGGTTTTCTTTCTTCCTTCAACACCACCATCGCCTCTCTTTTCTGCCACAACGCCACGTCCTATACGGTGCGACTCTCTATCCCGACAACAGGCTGTCGACGGTGCCCTCTAACATCACTATACTCTCGGCTAGGAAGATGCCTACAGCCCGAACGACGACCGCACCACCCAAATATTGGATCAGGACGACTGAATCCAACCAGGACGACCGTAGCAAGGCTCGTACGACGCTGCGGGCTTGTCCAGTCTTGGGGCCATCGAATACCAGCATCTGTTTCCCACTCAATGACCACAGCCACGACAATCCCAGCCACATTGACAAGACGACGTCGAACACGACCACGACAACGACCTTGCGACGACGCCTGATGCCTACCCTCGATAATGGCAACCACCAACTCAATACGGGACTCATAACGTGCACGAGCATGGACGACCGAGTACCACGACTGCGCCTGGACGACCGAGTACCACGACTGCGCCTGGATGACCGAGCACTGGACGACCGACCTTAATGTCCGAGCACGCATGAGTACAATGATCAGACACTCACGAACGCAATGACCGAGTACCCACGAACACAACGGACCGAGCACGGATGAGCACAGCGACCAAGTACGGACGAGCACCCTGATCGAGCACGGCGACCAGGCTGTGTATGCCACCCTAGTGAGCCTGAACATGATGACTGGGGCTGGGCATACCTTCTACACTTTCATAGTCATTATGATACCTTGCTGCCTAGTAGTAACCATGTGTAGTTTTGATTCTGTAACGTATCACGAATTCAACTTTTGAATTGTTATTCATTTATCAGAGTGATTCATAGCCTAGCTTTTAGAGCTTTGGAGCTGCTTTTGCTAGCATTGAATAAGAATTAAGTCTGCTTGAAGTAGGATGTAGACTTATTTGAGTTGTATTCAATGTGACTGAAGGCAAGTGCTTGATTTATAGTTGATTTAAGACGTACCAGAGGAGACTTGAGGATTCTCCAAGAGTCCAAGACATCCTGAGGCTACTTGAGGCAGGGCTTACCGCCGAACCTTCATTCAAGGCACCTTGACTGCATTAGCAACTTAGCAGCATCAAGGCATCCTAAGCGCCTCAAACTATCTAGAGACGTCTTGAGGCCTATACCCCTTTTCGTGATGATGATTTTTGGCTCTGTATTATATCTCGTGTTCCAGCCCACATTTCCATGCCATTCTTTGCGTGTTCTGACTCGGTTTTGAGTGTAGAATATGAGAAAATTGTCCGTTTGAGCGTCTGAGTCTGCGTTCCCTTATTCTTCCTATAGCCTTACTTCTGCAGTGCAGGAAGTGTGACAGTGGATGGAGGGTACACTACAGAGCTATTTAGCTTGGAATACTATTTAATATGTTCATTGAATGGTTCTCTCTCTTCCTTGGGCCACCACGGTGGCGGGTGGGTGAACAGCGGGTGTTCTACCTGATCGGAGCTTTCCGGAATGGATCGGAAGACGTCTCCCGCCTCAGTATTAGCAGCTCTAGACATTGCACACCTCAATTTGACTGAGAAGCCTTGAAATGGGTTGAATGTTGGTCTATAGGCCAAGGGATCTACCTAAGGGAAGGCTGTAGACTGAGTTTTGAGGAAGCCTTCATACCTCTGTACAGCCAAGCATTGCACTTCCCCGCTGCAAGCTGGGAGGCTCTGGAGGGCCCAACAGGCGATATTATATGTCCTTGTACTAATCCTTCTGTGTACTGGGGCAGGAGGAATAAGACAACTCCCAATACCAGTTGCTGTAATCGGTAGCCTACACTTCACTGGCAGATTACATTACTGCGCGATGTCCGTTGGCTCTGAAACTTCATAGGTATCATTTTTACATGTATATAGAAGTGTTCGAGTATCAACAGCATGAAACTACGCGTACTATTCACTATTATGCTGCCTGCACTGCAGAAGTAAGGCTACAGGAAGAATAAGAGAACGCAGACTCGGACGCTCAAACGGACAATTTTCTCGTATTCTACACTCAAAACCGAGTCAGAACACGCAAAGAATGGCATGGAAATGTGGGCTAGAACACGAGATATAATACAGAGCCAAAAATCATGCACAATCACCGTGTGACCGAAAAAGGCAGGTGTGCCAGCTTTATTGCAAACGGCAATAAACTCGTCGACCTTCTGTGCAGCCTATGTAACGTTTGTCCTCAAACCTTTCTACGGTAAGCCAATGCATGTATCCACCCACAAAAAATTTCTATGAACCGCGATTTGAAGGGATCAGCGACTTGAACCTGGATGATGTTCGGACATGACAGCAGCCCAGCACTGACATGGACTCAGGCCCACCGGCTACTACTTTGCGCATCTTCTTACCGCGCGCGGGTTTCGGCGCGATTAGTTGGCTAGGGGCGAGTATGGCTGCGAACTGGCAGAGGTGCGGCGGCGACGGCCACTGAGTTTGAAGACGGGCACGTTCATACTGCGGTTCCGCCTCGCATGTCTGTCGCACCAGCATGTACTCTTTCCCCTTCCCTCCTTCCCTGCCTGTGCTACTCGAGGATATATGTGTATTTTTCTTTCCTCCCTCGCATTCTGCAGCATCTTATTGCGGGCCTCTGGTGAGGCCGTATGGTCAATCGGATACTACAGGCTTACTAGTATTAGCTGTACGTCCTTTTTATGTGCATCTAGTTCAATTGTCGACCAAGCTCTTCATTCTCGTGCGCTGTGCTGTTCCATCTCAGTTTAGTCAAGTGGCTATCTGGGACCTTAAAATCATAGATGAGGCTGCCATTCTTTTGTCCTTGTCGATATCGCACGACTGCCAGGACGTGTCTAAGTGCTCCGCATTGGTACTGCTTCACGGCCAATTTTCTTACATGAACTAAGCCACCCACCAAAAATTTCCGGGATGAGCACAATGCACAATTCTAACCTCATCTTCTCCTCCAATTTCAGCGTAGGCTCTTCTTCCTTTCCAGAGTCCGGTGGATTGAACCGAATGTCGAAATCGTTGCGTCCTCCCAGTCCAGTGTAGCCTAACAGCTAACTGTACTGTTCTCGAGGTCCTACATATACATTTTGCGCCCAGCGGTGACGGTGAACAGTGATCATGGGGCCTGGAAGGCGTTCTCGCACATGGGCGAGTAGAAGATGCGGAGCAAAATGGGTATAAGCAACCCTTACGAAAACAAGTTCTACGCCATATTATGGTGGATCCGAATCGACTGAGGCACTCGTCCACGGAGGTGTAGCTACTGGTTCCTTCTTTGGTCGGCCAGAAGACCGCAACGACTCAGATGGTCTTGCCGGCACAAACACTCTTCCCTCTCCCGGCTGGCCATGGTGTACCCTCCTGCTTCGCTATGGGAATCGGCAAGTATGAACGTGGCTCCGGCTCACCAGTGCTCGCATCCCATGCACACCTCTCATATCGCTTCCTGAAGTCGGTGCTCTCCACCATCTTTCTTAGGCACTGGCCTATCGCAATGCTCATGTTCAGTCGGCGTATGAAGTAAATCGGATACATGCTTGCTCGGTCTTCGAGTTTTCTGTTTAAGCTTGCGCACTGGATCCCTCATCTCAGTATAGTCTAACGGCTCGCCGGGGGCATTTATGATCATAGAGGTCGATGTGCCATTTTTTATATTGCACAAGCACCAAAGTTGCTGCTACGGCATCTTGAATGTTCCTCTCATTCCTTTCGTGTCGTGACAAAACTTGACCTTGGGATTCTTGTACGTCTTTTTAATCTCTGATGTGTGGACTTTTACTCAAGAAATTTTCGAAGAGAATGGTACGAGAGAGGGCACTGGCGAAGGAGTGGGACGAGGAGGTCCAAGCCTCCGCTCCGCTTCAGACTGCACCTTCTCATGATGCGAATGAACATCCTCATCCTCGCATATCTTTGCTTTCTAGATGTGCAGTCCTGGTCAAGAAAGATAGCATGGGCACCCTCTTCTTCGTGTCTTGACTTCTCGTTGATCTTGTGCGGGGAAAAGAATGCATTCACCATTGACCAGAATGCGGATGGAGAAGGACACAGCTCGCGCTTCCAAGACGTTAGCGACGGAAGTTGTCGAGGTATCCAAAGAACTTGGTGATGGATTCGGACCAGTGTTGCGTGCCAGACGCCTGTCCAGTGACAGGTGGCTTAGTACTACCACGCCTTCGACTCTGTTAGCATTCTGCGCACACCCAGCTTATCTCGGCCTTTTTGAGCTTAAAAAGTCTGGAACGAGGCCTACTGTGGGCCAATTGCAGTTGGATACATATCCGCTGAGAAACAGGTTCACGACAAGGAAGAAAGCAGAACCTCATGATCAGTAGGTGACACCGTAGCACAAGCTGCTATCAATGCCACCATTCTCTCCTTCTTGCGCATCCTGAGCTATTAGTATTGACCGCCGACAGCCTTACAACCGGACGCTGATTTTGCCTTGTCTTTGATTCTTTACGTGCTGCGGGATGAGAGTTTCGATGCCATAGTATGGCGCCGCATGCATGGTCTTCTCTTAATCTCTCCAAGTCTTCAATGTCCCCTATCTGGCAGCCTCGTCTTGAGCCCGAGGCACTGACTCACTTGACAAGCACCAAAATAAAAGAATCGGTGAACATTTGG
>QLPD01007542.1:0-12030 GCA_003314085.1 Hymenopellis raphanipes | reverse complement strand
CCCCCCCTCTTCGATAAAAGGAGGACCCGATCTTCGTTTAGACTCGCACGTCATTCTGAGCCAACGTCTTCGTCTGCCATTCAGGAAGTAGTGTCAGAACGTCCTCGGCTGTCCTCGAGCGACGTGATTCTCTGTTTTTTCAGCAAAGTAGTGGTGGAAGGGGGCAATCGAGCAGAGAGAGGTAACGCCATCTGCTGCGTCGAGAGGTCCACACTAGGTAGGGTGTCCCAAAGCAAGTTCAAAGAAACCAGTGTGAGTACAAGAATAAACGCGACAGAGAGCGCGTAGGAACGATACAGACACCGCTTTTATTACAGATATTAAAATCTTCCAGTATTTGTATAACGCCTAGACGCAGCCTCGCGACATAAAATAGCGATGGTGGAAGCAAGAGGAAAGTAAGGCAGGCAGCAATAACATGAGCAAATAAATGGGCTTTACTTGCTTTCGACATTCATGACGATTCAGGTGCTCTGATCTCACCATTTTGCGATGCTGTCTTCAAAAATTTAGATCCAACGTCAAAAGGAATTTTACCATCCGCCCATGTACGCCGCGATATCCATTACACCAGCAGCGCACGGATAACTGTCCCCATCGACCCGTCATGGCGAGTTGTATCTGTCAAAGCGTTAACGATGCACATAATATCCAACCGGTGCGCACGTCCGTAGCTAAGAGGGCGAAGCACTTGGTCCCTTTGTATAATTGACTTTTTGTTCCACGCCATCGAGAGGCGCCTGCAGCTCGCTTGGGAAAATTAGGCTTCTCTTCGACAAGCCGCCTGCGCGGACTGTACTAGGATTCACCTATCATTTCAAGGTCTATTTAAATTACGACTAGCAGAGGAAATCTGGCTGACCAGATACGCTCTCCTGTGTCCTGGCTTGGCTGATAGAAAGCTTTTTCTTCCATTCTATTACTGAATTTGGTTCTTGCTAGACTCATCGATGTTGGGTGAGCGAATGGTTGTAATCGAGACTGCACAGCTTATCTTCTACTTCTTTAGCGCCGGTTTCTATAACTAGCAGAGGACGTATGACCTACCGGCTATGCGCACCTATTGAAATAGAGGTGTCCTTTTTTCCTACGGGCCACCGCGTGGTTTTGACTGTCATATCCTCCTTGCCGTGAACCATGCTTAAAACTGGTACGGATAGTATTCCGAGAGTCCGAATTTGCAAGCCTTCCCTGTACCCCGCGAGCCCATCACCAAGCGGTATGCTGGCTGTACGTAACGCGTTTGATTTCCACAAGCTTTTTCTGGAAGGAAGGAAGGAAGTCGATACACGGCACGGTCCCACAGAGGCTGGGATTGTTTGTGAGTACAGCTTTGTGTTTGATGGATGCCTCAAGTTTATGCCGCCCGGAGCCAAATAAAATCCCCTGTCATCATGCATACTGGGGGGGCGGCATATAGTAATATCGGAGGTATGTCGAGGACCCGAGGTGCTAGGCTGTGCACTACGTTGGAAAAAAAGCCAAGGCAATACACACACGCATGCACTCGTCGGTTTCCGGATCCGGTAGACCATAAGCGTGCATGTGCTGAACCCCAGTTGTGATACTGATGGACGGACTCGTAACTCAGTGATAGGCGAGGGCAGATACACGATCTATCAGGACTACGGGAGCGCGTACTATGGCACAACGGACTCGTACTAGCATGATCATGTCTTTCATTTGCTCTTTTGGTGCTCATATAGCTCAGGACAGATTTTTTTTGTCGATAAGCATCAACGGAGATGAAGTTGCAAGCATCGGACTCTTCACTTCCTGAATCTCTTGAAATGCAGGACACACATCGTGTATGGAAGGAGTGTTAATAATGTGGGTTATAGATACGTACACGCTGGTCATGAATCGTATGAAGCATGGGCCCCGCGTCCTGCCTCCGTCCTTTGCTTCTGCTTGGTGGCTTGTTGTATGTGGCGGCACTTCGGCGCGATCTGCCGAGACGTGGGAATGTCAATTGGAACTCCGACCACGCGACGTAGCTTCTCCTCTTACCTGCCTCTTACCTGCGCGATTCCTTTTGCTCGGACAATAGCCGTCAGCCCTATCGGAGGGTGCTCCTCCTTCCCTTAAAACCTTACGATTCCTCTCTACGAGTCCTTGCTTGGACATCCTAGCTATGGGCCCTATCCCAGAGCACCCATGCCCACCTCAACAACGATGCAGACCCAAGCCATTGTAATCCCTGCGCAGCTCTCCTTCGCTTTCGCCCCCGTTGTCGTGCTATTGATGCCTGCCGTCGAAATAGCCTGATCAACGGCACTGCTGGACGCGCCACCGCATACGCATAACTTTGCGACCAGACATGCCAGAATTCTGTACGCCTTCCGTATCCTTTCTGACGGCAATTACTGATTGCGCTCCCCCCAGTACCAGCCTATAGTTCGTTGACGTCGATTTGGAAGAACGCGCCCTACCCATGGCTTGCCAGGAGGTCGTCGGGCATCGGCCACAGGCAGGGGAGACGTTATCTTATTATCGATTGGGATACGGTGGTTCGGAGGTATGTAGCTTTGTTCTTGTTCGGCTCTTCGTTTTTGTTGACCACGACCATGTAGGACTTTTTCCGCTACGCTGCACGCGAGGTCCCCGAATGCTCCAAAGTCCCCAACATCCAACACGAGTCGGACGTCGTTCAGGTCGCCACTTCGATACTCACCTCCCGCGGCGCCTCAACAAATGTCCTGCGCGATCGGCTAGGTGCACTACCTTTCCGACGTAATGCGCTCCTGCGTTGGGCGCAAGCCAGCGGCGACGGTCAACGACAAGACAGACAGCGTGAAGAAGATTCGGAGGCTGCGACTTTAATGTGGCTCTCCTACTCCAACTGAACGGGATTCGATTGGCGGCTTCAAGGAGGGCGTTACTACTACGGTGTGTGATCATGTGAGGGTCTTTCATATTTTTAGGCTTCACTCACTCGGAATGCAGGCTATACCGAGCTGATATTAATCCGCCCATTACATGGTCGCGTTTCGGTCCTATTGCTTTGCTTGTTCGACGATCCCGGTTCCATCCGCAATGACCTACATTTTCTCGTACTGCTGTATGGCTGGCGCTCCCTCAACTCTCAGAACGTGACGTGGATACAATTCTTGTAAGATCCATTTCCTATCCTTCCTTGCATGGGCTGATTGTTAAAGCTTCTTGTTCTTCGGTGGCTGGTTGGTTCATTTATCGGTCGCGCTGCGCTACTAGCGAACATGTTCTTGTATAACATGTTGTGGGAAACGAAGTAGAGGTCCCGCTTCGTTTTCGTTTTCAAGGTTCGGAGATTCGGAGGCCGTATTGGCCTGGTGCTTATGCTATGTACGCTCGCCATTGCGGGGATGGTCGTACTGGGTCTGCCGGCGATGCGTGGACGATTCCCGGTGTGTACTGGATTGTTATTTTCCTGCGTGTGAGTGTACTCCTTCGTCGTTGCTTCTCCCTATCCTGACAAGCGCCCCACAGGATCCGAGTCGCCGCGGGCATGTCATCTTCCATCTATATTCTGTTACTAAATCATGCTCTTTATGTTTTATCTTGGCCTGTTTCTTGTGTTGTGTTCTATGGACTTGTTTACTTATTAGTTTTACCAATCTGCTATCTACTTATCCGCACTACGGGAAACCCGAAAAGACTCACGGACGTCTTTAGATAATTTTCTTACCATCATTTTTTCGAGATGGATATGATTGTTTTTACATTCCCTTAGAGCTAGATACGGTGGAGCGGCGATGTCGGTTCTTTGCCGTAAATCCTTCTCACAAGAAACTGATCTAGACGAGTAGACGTATAGGTACCGAGCGCCCGAATCTCTGCAGCCGAACACCTTAGGATGCGGGGGACGCATCTCGGGCACCAATCCTCCATGATTTGATTCCACAACCTTCACTTCGTCGCCTGGCAAATTCTGACCGATGTCTCTAGGCACCATACTACACTGCCCAATTTCGATCATTCCTTTGATGACTTCACCGCCGATATCTTTTAGTTGCATTGTCTATCACCACTAGCGGAGGGTGTCTGGTTCACCGGTCTACTCCTCTTGTGGTAGATTTCGTCAATGATTTTTCTTACTACCCCAAGTTCGTGCCGTTCTGCAGTTCGCAAACAGTGGATGTTTCCGCATGGTACGTACTTATGAGCATGGTGTCTGCGACACTTGCACTGCATCTTTAGCTCAGAGGATGCAGTACATAATTGAATGGGGGACGATTTTTTTCAAATGGGGGTACTTCTTGATTCTCCTTCGCGAGTAGAGGAATGGATGGGGTTTGATCTTGCCTGGAATCGACGACGGCCACTTTTAGCCGAAGACAGTGCCACTGTCAGCGTGCGTGGTGCTTGAGACCAAGGAGGTTAGACTGACTGCAAGTCAGTACAGACGAGGTTATGCGCGTATGGCATATCGGACTCGTACTCCGTCCTTCGCATTTCGACTTCTTGGCCTTTTGGTGTTGATATCATTGAGGACGCATTATTTTCCAAAATCGTACCGCCCTGGACCAGATAACAGCCCAGCACGGTGACAGACAGACAGTTTTGTTTTGCTTTGTGTCTGGTCTTCGAGACGTCTGCGGTGTTTGGAGATTCTCAGTACCGGGATTCACTGCGTATCATTGCGAACTAGCAGGGGATGTTTGCCTTAACGGCTACACCGTTCTCCTATGGACCACTGCCAGAATATTTTTCCTTCCACTCTATGGCTCTGAGTTAGTACTCTGCTTCCATCGTGGTATTCGGTGATCCGGCCCATGCAAGCGCCCTCAATCATGCATTATAGGTGGACACGTAGTATAACGGCGTGCCCATCTTTTCAACCAACTGTCATCCTTTACCTTTTTGTCGCTCATTGTTTATAACGTTACTGAAATGATGCCTGTTCACGGATTGTCAGCGGAGATTGAGTTTTTTCCCGGGAGACTCACTTCTGCTGGTCAACAGCTATGTGTATGACCAGCTGCGGACGTATGGTCTACCGGCTATACGTACCTCGCTTTCGAGATCTCGTATACCAATGTCCTTTTGTGTTTTTGGCGTACGGATTCTCATGATCTTACCACGCAAGGTAATCCGGGTGTTTCCAATGAGCTGCTGCTACTGCTCATTATCAAAAAATGACTGCAGCCCTTCATACACTTGTAGTTACCTGTTATACCATAAGCGTGTATAAAGCATGATCCCGAGGCGCCCTAGGCCAATTCCGATAGATCAGCGGCGAGCGCTAGGTGACCACCCATTGCGACACCTATGGAAGCGCTTATGGTATAACGGACTCATCCTCCGTCCTCCGCATTGGTAGTATCGACTCTTCAACGTTTTGTCTCTGGTACCATCCAGGACACGTCGTTATCGATTAGCAATGGGTGGAATTGGCGTCCAAGAAGCTGTGAGTATCAGGCACTGTTTTCCTAAATGTATATATACATCGCGGATGGATGGTGCACGTACATGCACTGCGGTGGGATCTGCCGAGACGTGGGAATGTTAATTGTAACTCCGACTGCGCGCTTGTCAGTCCTGCGCGATTCCTTTTGGCTCGATTTCGACGGCCCCTATGCCCACTTCAACAGCGCACCCTACCCAAGCCATCGCAATTTACCCCGAAACGGCGCATTCCGACCTCCCGCCCGCCCTCGAAATAGCCTGCAGCAGCCTACAAAGAGGATGACTTTGTCTGCTATCGCGGCCGGCCGCGGCACCATTTCCTTTCTGACAGCCAATACTGCCAGCCCATGCTGATTTGGAGGAACGCGCCGTGCGTGGAGAACATTTGTGGATTCGGACACGGTCTTCCTGAGGTACGTTGTCTCCCTCCTATAATCTCTTCGTCAATAACTATGACCACGTAGCATTTCTTTCGCTAGTCGCCCACGAGTAGGACGTCATGCAGGTCGCGTCTCGTTACTTTGAGAATGGCACCACTCGTCTTCCGCGAGCGGCGACGTGACACGATTTTGCACCCGTAATGCGTTCGGGTCGAGACAGACGGCGTGAAGAAGTTAGCATGTCCGTCCGCCTTATTGGAACGCGCTCCTTCCTCCCTTTTCACCTCACGCTTCCTCTGTGCGATTCTCTGCTCGGACACCCCCGCTATGGACCCTATCACAGAGCACCTATGCCTTAGCGACGATCCCGACCCCACTCATCGTAATGCACGCGCAGCTCCCTTTCGCCTTCGTCCGTCGTCGTCTGTTGACGCCTGCCCTCGAAATATCCTGATCAACTGCACTGGTCGGCACGCTGCGCATACAGATAATGCCTTCTACCGCGACCAGGCACGCCAGAGTTCTGTACGCCCTACCATCTCGTTTCCGACGACAAGTACTGATTACGCTTCCCTCAGGTCTAGACTATAGTTTGTTGATGTGGATTTGGAAGCACGCGCCTTACCCAGCGTGCCAGGAGGAGCACGAGGAGAACGGAGGCAGTAGAGGCCGTTGTAGACATTATCGATTCGGATATCCTTGTTCGACTCTTCGTTGTTGACCCCAACCGCCTAGGACTTCTTCCGCTTAGCTGCACGCAAGGTCCCCGAACGCCCGAAAGTCACCAACATCTAACCCCAGTCGAACGTCATGCAGGTTGCGCATCCCTACTTTGAGAACTCCGTCATTCGCTTCGCACGGCGCATCAACCAATTTCTTATACTGCGTTCCTACATTGGACTGCAAACCAGAATGCCGGCTTCAAGGACGGCGTTACTCCTACGGCGTATTATTATGGTGAGGGTCTTTCATGTTTCTTAGGCTTCACTCACTCGGAACACAGGCTGTAATGCATGGTATTAACCGACTCATCACATGGTGGCGTCTCGGTCCTATCACGAAACAGCTTCGCTTGGTCGATCACCCCGGTTCATTCCAACATGTCCTACATTTTCTCGTACTGCTTACTGTATGGCTGGCGCGGCGATCCTCGCTCTCCTCGCCTCTCAGAACGTGACGTGGATACCATTCTTGTAAGATCCATGTTCTATTCTTCCCTTCATAGGCTCATTGTCAAAGCTTCTTGTTCTTCAGTGGCTTGTCGGTTCTTTATCGGTCGCGCTGCTACTGGCGCATATGTTCTTGTATAACATGATGTGGGGTGCGACGATGAAGAAAGTATGGACGTCCAGCTTCTTTTCCAAGGTGTCAGAGATTCAGAGGCGGTCTTGGTTGGCGGTGTACGCTCGCCATCGCGGGAGTGGTCGTACTGAATCTGCCGTTGATGCCTGATGCGTGGTCGATTCCTGGTGTGTACTGGAGTGTTGTTTTCCTGCGCGTGAGTGTTCTCCTTCGTCGTTGCTTCTCCCTATCCTGACAAGCGCGGGTCAGGATCTTAGTCACCGCGAGCCATGTAATCTTCCCATCGATATTCTCTTACTAAATCACGCACATGGTGTGGCCTCCTTTATCTGTTGCGTTCTACAGACCTGTCTGCCATCTACTTGTCTACGCTACACACAAGCTACACGGATGTCTTTTAGGTACATTCGTCACTGTTTTTCGATATGACTGTTTGTAGATTCCGTTAGAGCTAGATACTGTCTAAGAGGAACGGTAGATGTCATGTCAAGGGGTCCTGTCGGTGAAATGAGGCTGTCGTAGCTGTCAACGACAATGGGTAAAGGACGTATGGATTTCGAGAGCTTGAATTCCTGAGTGCCCGTAGGTTGTAGAGGATGCATCGTCTGCCAATCCTCCTTGATCTGATTCCACCGCCTTCACCTCGTCGTTTGTTATCAAAGGTTATCACCATGGCCCTAGAAGAGGGCGTCTGGTTCACCGGTCTACTGCTCTTGTAAAATTCGTATAAGTAAGCTTTTTGCTGATCCCAATCTCTTGTCGTTTTGCGGCTCGCACTGAACAGACTTTGGGTACTAGTCGACGCATCTGTGATGCTTTGACTCCATCTTTAGCTCAACGGATGCAGTACATGGGTATGGAGAGAAGCAGTTTTTTTGGTTGAGGATACTTCTTGATCTGCTTTGCGCAGCCACTTTTCTCCGAGGACAGTGCATGGTGCGTGATACCAAGCAGGTTAGAATGACTGAAAGCGCTCACAAGTCAGGGTTGATACACCAACCGCCCACTGCTACAGAAGAGCGTATGGCGTAACGAACTCGTACTCCGTCATTCGCATTGGTAGGTAGCGACTCTCCGGAATTTTGGGGCTGATATGACGGAGGACGCATGATTTTCCAGGATCGCACTGCGCTAGCACAGATAATAGCCCAGATTGCTTTTATTTTGTTCTGTGTCTGGTCTTCGAGACGTCCGCGCTGCTTGGAGATTCTCTGTACCGAGGTTTACTAGCTGCTTATTGTTAGTAGTAGTACGGCTAGCAGAGGATGTTTGTCTTAACGGCTACACTCTCCCATGGCGCGTTATGTGAATACTGTTTTATCCCACTCTATGGCGCTAAGTATTCTACTTTTCATCGTGGTATTCGGTCGGCCTGAATCATGGCTCATTGGCAGACACGTAGTTTAACGGCGTGCCCATTTTTCCCTTTAACGTCGTCGACTTTTACCCTTTTTGTCGTTCATCGTTCATGACACCACTGCGGCGGGCGATGGATTGTCTGTGGAGATTTGAGTTTTTTTTTTTGATGGCACTTGTTGGCACCTATGCGTACGCCCTTCCGAGGACGTATGGTCTACTGGCTATGCGTACCTCGCTTTTCAGATTTAGTATACACTTTTTGTGTTTTTGGCATACAGATTCTCATGATCTTACCTAAGAACATACTGTAATTCGGGCTTCGCCACTGAGCCGCTGTTACGGCTCATTATCCAAAAATGTCTGCGGCCACGAATACACTCATAGGTACCTGTTATACCATAAGCGTGTATGAAGCATGATCCCGAGGCGCCCCAGGCCAGTTCCGATAGATCAGCGGCGAGCGCTACGTGACCATCCATCACGTCCACGATGGAAGCGCGTATGGTCTAACGGACTCGTCACCCGTCTTGCGCATTAGTCATGGCTTTCGAATGTTTTGTCTCTAGGATGCCTCATGAACCGCTTAACTTTACTCTGGATGCATGGAATTGACATCCGAGAAATTGCGAGCATCAAGCGTATGCCGAATGGAAAGAGCATCAGAGATGAAGCTTGGGTTGTATGCAGCCACCCACCGCCTCCCTCAAACCTCGCGTCCAACAACTTCGTTATTAACCAGACAAGGGTGTCCATCTATCGCGGCGTTAGACGCTGTGAAGCATATGAGGTCCACAGACATAGGTGATGTTGGAGGACCAGAAGGGCAAGCACCTCCTCCTTGAGCTGGCCTGCCCGTGAAATCGTCTTCTCTCACCCAGGGCAAGGGTTTTTCCACGAGTCTTCGATTAGGCAGACTTTTCTTGACCTGCGTTGGACGGTTCGATCGACGCGGAGAGTATAACAGATAGGACGTCCTTGTCTCGGAAACCAGGCATTGCAGACACGACCACACCAAAATTTAAAGTTGATATAAAACAGGGATCTTATACACAAAAGCTATGTACACTGAATGATGTCGCTGATCCAGCGCCACATACCTCCCTCTATTGGTGGAAAATTCTCGTTGACAGAGAAATCAGAGTACGAGCGGGGCATCCATTTACGACCATCTTTGTTGACCTCGAACCTCGCAAATAGCTGCAAGAGGTCTGGCTCCCCCGTCGTAGCCTGCTGATCCCATATCTCGATGGTCTCGATCTTCCTTCCCAAACCGCGCTTTCTCGAGGGGAGACTCGCTTTGAGTGCTTTATGCAGTTCCGCGAAGTCATCGGTTCCCAATCCGGTGTTCTGAAGAATGATCAGTCGACGAAGGTTTGGGAACGAACCGGAGTTGAACGCCAGAACCTTCAGAGCCTGATCAAACTCTGAAGTGCAGAGGTAACCAGTGTAGAGTGCGATGGTGTTGATATGGTGAAGACCGTGAATACCGAGGATGGCGTTCCGCACGTATTCCGGGGATAAGACCACGGCCTGAATGGTGCAATTTGAACGCGCGATCAACGATGAGGATATCCTACTTTCGACTCATTCACATTCGTGCAGGGTCACCACACCCACACCGATGGGAGCACACCCACACTCGGTTTAACACACCCACATTGGGACAAGCACACTCACATTTGTCATTGTGTGAAGTCCCAACGAGAGTAGAGAAGCCCCCGCAATTTTCAACCAATCTAGCACATGACCGGGCCACTCCGTCTGCGGCTTGGATACGGTAAAGTCAAGTAGAACGAAAAGAAAGCTAAAAAATACGTACTGTCTTGAGCCGGAAGCATCCGCAACGCCTTCCAGCCCTGATGTCCAGCTCCTCACTTCGTTGCTGCGTGAGCGTAAGATGGCGCGGGGGCTAATCCAGCATCTTCAAGGCCGTCGCCATTGTTCCTGAGTGCTGCTGCTCCGCCGGGGAGGCTTACGCGGGCGTATTGCTCGTCGAGAGAGCTGAACGCGAAAAAAGGCCATCCGGCCTCGTCCAGAGGGCTTACGCTTCTCGGATCTGCGTCGAATTGGTGCCGTCGCGCAGACGAGCACCAGAATGCGCCCCGAACTGTATTCGAGGGCGCAGGAACCGGCGCGAAGCCGAACCCCAGAAAAGAAAGAAAACAGAAAGAACAAGTTCTGGGGCCTATGAGCACGACGTCGCCGTCATGCTGTGGTGGAGAGTTGGTGGAGAGAGGCAGAGAAACGTGATCGCAACCATGCGATGGTTATCCGGCATTTGCCGGGTGGTTTGAGGGGCTGTGCAACGATACGGGTGCGTCGGGCCGAGTGTGGGTGTGCTCCCATCAGTGTGGGTGTGGTGACCCTGCACCAGTGTGAGTGAGTCGCTTTTAACCTATCCTCATCAACGATTTAATACGGCGCGCCATGACATCTGGAGACAGTTTGAGAGGCTCCGCTTCGGTGACTGTCAGAACATGGAGCGAGGGAAGAGTGAGGAAATCCAAGATCTCCGATCGCGTAACACTGAACCTGAGAATGCAGTGTCGGGGCTGGGTTCTTGGGTAACCGAGCGTGGGGCGCGACAAAGATATGCAACTCTGTCAGAAGAGGCAAACGACCAAGGACGGAAATATTGTCAACGGAATTGACATAACATGAAAAATGTGTGATGGCGGGATTGACGAGCGCATCCGAAGGTTGGCGCGCATCATCATAAAGTACGAGATCCCGAAGTCGCGTAAGGTTAGGTGCACTGCCAGGAACAGCCTGCACTCCACAAGCGCCTGGACCGAGAATGTCTAACTCCTTGAGCAGAGGAGAAGCATTCTCGGCATCCAAGAAGGCCTTCATGAAGATCTCATTCACCTTGGCACGCACGCTCTCTGATTTCATGGAGTACCATTCCGCGTAGAAAATCAATTCCCGAATGCGCGAGCGACTCGCAGTCAGGGGGCTATCGGCCGGTAAGTCCGTGAAATTAGGGTTACGTGGGGGTTACCTTGGTGCATGCAAATGTCTACCTGCTCAACTCCGTCTTATCCTGCCCACTAAGAGAAGTCATTTGTATGCAAATGATATGCATTCTTATGAATTCCAATGAGAATGAGGTCTTCCCCGTCTATGGGGCTACATCCTTGATATATACCTGATAACATACACCTGAGGTTGTATTAAACCTTGGATCTCTTCCGGAAACCACATCTTGGTCACCCTAATGCACATTTGACAGTTATTGACTACAGTGTTGAGAGTAACGACAGTGGCGGACTCGTAGAGCACGTTGACCCCCTCGCGGACCGAGGTCTGCCAGGCTGCTTACTTAAGGGTACCCCCCACGACCAGTGGATTTTAAGGCACGTCAGGACGGAGGTCCCCTGCTCGCAGTCAAGGTGGCCATTACTGCAGTAGTAAACTCTGAAACAGAATTCCTCGCTGTGTGAAGGTCGATGACAACAGAAAGGGGCACTTGGCGGGATGCAGATAGCGAATGTTTTGCCAAACCAAGTATGGCAGGTAGAGGAGCGTAGTGTGTTCTGTCCGATGAGAACCAACATTTGTTGGAAATCATGACGAAGCTCCAAAGCGACGGCGAAGACAG